>PVIY010014826.1:0-55460 GCA_004026745.1 Myrmecophaga tridactyla
ATTAGATTTAGCATCACTAATTGCAGAAGACACTCCCCTTTGGCTGATTACAAATGGAATCAGCTGTGGATGCAGCTGACGTGATCGTGACCTAATCCTATGAAATGTCCTCATTGCAACAGACAGACCAGCGCTTGCCCAATCAGATAAACAGGTACCACAACTTGGCCAAGTTGACACATGTCCCTAACCATGACAGCATTTAACCCTTAAAAGTATACGGGAAGAGAGGTGCGAGGGTAGCTCAGTGGTGGAATTCCCGCCTGCAATGCGGGAGACCCAGGTTCAATTCCTGGCTCGTGCACTTCCTGTAAACAAACAAAAACAAAAATTCAACAAATGGTGCTGCAACAACAGGATACTCACATGGAAAAAGAATGAAATGTGACTCCACCCTACAGCATACAAAGAAAAAAAAGTGTATGGGGAGAGCAAAAATGCAGCAAGGGGAACAAGGAAGCAACCAACAGAGACATGAAACTTTCAGCCAACAAGGAGATTGTTCTTTGCAAGATAATCTTACAAATTCAACAAATTTAATTTTTAGGTGAATATTTAAAAAAACAAACAAAAACGATGAGAAATAGTTATATCCCTCAAAATATATATTCCTTGGAATTCATTAAATTGAATCCATTTATTGCCATAGAACTGAAAACGTAAATCTTCTTATATAGCCTGCCTCCACCCACCCCGCCCCTCCATGAATAGGCTATTTTCAACAGTTTTCATTCCTGTTGAAAGGCAAGCTGTTACCCCACTCTCCTTTCACCTTGGTCTCTGGCTTCAGGAGAGGCTCCAAGGACTGCACAGAAGAGAACAATAAGGGGAAACTCTTAAGACTTACCACTTCCTTAGATATCACGCTGCCTTACTCAGCCAACGCTTCATTCAAGAAACTTGGTGCAGAAACCAGAGGGTAATAGACAGAATCTGGAGCTAGAATGGTTGGCTGAATTCAGAACCACCCTTGGAGCATAAAGAGAAACCCGTTTTCAAAGTGACAAGAGAGAAAAGCAATTAAGCCCCTAGAGGCTTCTGAAGGGTATGGAGTAAAAGTCCAGAATAATTCTCCTCCTCAATACTGTGAGTTAGAATCCCCTGGGGAGTTTAAAACAATACCCATGCTCAGATTCAACCCAAACTAACTCAGGATTTTGGAAGGTGGGGTTGGCCAGGGTATTATTAAAGCCTCTCAGGTAGCCACAGGTGAGAACTAGTATGCTAGAAGATCCATGGAACAGGTAATTAATATAATCTCATTGCTTATTAAGAGTGGCTTTCTAACAAAACATTTCATTAGTGGCTAATCAAGGCAGTTGAAATGGAGAACTAACCCCAGGCTTTGTCTCTCTTCATTTCTTGAGATCACAGCTAGGTGCTAATTTATTAAAGTGACAGATTGCAGAAGGCTGAGATGGTTGGATCAGAGCAAGGTGCCTTGGGAGGTGCGTGGGCAGTTGAAAAGGGCAATGGTCACAGCTTTTCAGAGCAGGGAGTGAGTTTTGTTCATCTGTGAATTCCCATGACCTAACCCAGTAAGAGTCTGCACACAGCAGATTCCCAATAACCACCAAATATGATTTGTCAGGATGAACTTCTTTTTGCCCAGGTTTGTCCACTGGTTCTAGATTCTAGAGGGCAATCCTACTGAAAAGCAGCATCCCTTAATCAGGCACCTCCAGACAAAGATGGATGGAATCATGTGGACACACAGGGCAGCTAATAATTTGGTGTCCCTTAGGCTGCTATTCCCTTTAAATATTGACTGCCCATTGCTTAGCAGATAGTCAAAAGGCTCTGCTGGGGAAACACAGAGAAGTGCTGGCTTGTCACCAGGAATTTGGTTTACATTAGGGGTGAACACTGTCCAAAAACTGTTTGCTATGACGGCTAGAAGGACAGGGGAGAACAGTTATGCAAAGACTATGACCTGCAAAGCCTGAAGTAGTTACTCTCCAGCCCTTTCAAAAGATAGTTTACCAACCCCTGAGTTCAACCAATTCAGGCCTATCCCAAAGCATGTCACTGCTGCACAGTAAAGGAGAGTCTCCAAAGAAAACTCTGTGCCTTTTTAGGAAGAAGAGAAGCTCCTTGAGCACACGGACCAAACTGTACTGATTCTCATACTTCTCACAATGCTTTGAATTGAATTCAGCTCAATAATTATATGTAGAACTGCTGAAATGAATTAAAGTATTGCATTCTCTTCTGTTAGCTTCCTTTTCCTTTTCCTCTGGGAATTGTAGATGTTGAATATTCCAGAAATTCTCCTGGGTATAAGACAAGGTTTCTCCAGATTGCTTCCTCCATTATTTTGCTGAAGAAAATTATGGGATGTGACAATGGATTTATAATCACCACTTCCATTTCAACTCAACCATAAAAACGTTTCAGAAAATCCAAGAAAAAATAACAAGAACATGCTCATTTAGACTGAAAATTCTGTAATTACTGTATTATATTCAGTAAATCTCACAGAAACTTTACAAATGTAGCTCAAGTTTAAAAATCATTCTTCCTTTTTTATAATCCTAAAATAAATCTATATTTTCATGAAATAACCTATCTATGTGTGTAAATTTCAGGTTAGAAGATTTCTTAGGTTGCTGAATGACATAATTAATTGTCCTTATTTAAAATGAGAATAAGACATGATTGCTTAGTATGCACTTTTCTGCCATGAAGAAATCACACATCTGACAGGAATATTCTGAATAAAATCAAGGTATGTATTTTCAAATTGTTTTACTTATTAAAATGTCAATTGCATCATCAAGCCAGTTTTGTCAAATGTCGTATATTAGCAGGTATATTTTAGTTTATTGATTTATCTAGCTCATGAAATACTGATTTGGAAAGCAAGGGGGATGGGCTAGAACAGAGGATATAGAGTTGCAAAAAAAATGCATCATAATTGCAATAAAAATTACAACTGTATAAAAAATACATGTATCATCCTCAGACCCCAATAGTATATATGAATATCAAGCTGAAAAAGGCAACGGAAAATACTCTAGTTTTCAAAGTAAAATGCATAATTTCATGCTGAAGAGATTGAATAGATGAGAATTTGATGCCATGACTTACTCTGAGGTCAGAATCCTGCAATTTCCAAGGATTTAAATACTAGCGGATTCAAAGCCATGCAATTCTGTTTGACATTTAGATTGTCATTTACTATTCAGTTCTCTGCTTCATCACTCTAAGGAAACAAGTACTCTCCAATTGCAAACTGGAAAAGATTGCAAACACACACACACATATCTCAACTATATGCACAAAGGGAAATGTCCTACTTCATAACACCTAATTTCTTGTCTTCCTGTTTGGATTATGCATTGGCCACAATAGATTCCAAAACAACCTTGAAATGTTGTGATATTAGAATCTCATTACCTGATATTTACTGCTGATTTCCTTCCATCCAAAATGTAATTTTATGTCCTTAATTTATCAGCATAAACAAACTGCTTTCTATAGCCACACTGGAATTGGTTATACAATTCAGATGCAGTTAGTTTGAATCACCCTCGCTCTTTAGGCAGCCTCCTGAGAAACAAAAATTCTGTTTCTTTCTTGCAAACAGTAACCCGATATTACCTAAAGGCTCTGTCTAATTTCTCTGATTTTTAAAATAGATTTGTGGAAATACAGAAATTTTATCTCTGTTTTACACATTCAAGCCACCTTTCGCCTTTCAAAATCTTTTCCCATCCAGTAATTTTCATGGTTCCTATCCACATTTGTCAAAGCTTCTGACTTTCTACACATCTCCCACTCCATTTCAAAATCCTTGTTACTAAGAGTATGGATTCCTGACAACAGCACCTGAAGCTGTTTCGCCAACTGTATAAAACATCAAAGGTTAGGATGGAAATTGTGCTACATCTTTTCTTCCTTGGCCGCCTTCTGTTCCCTTTCCACCCTGCCTGATCTGGTCTTCAAGTAGTAATTCATGAACTGTGTTGAAAAGTCCTTTTACAGTCAACTAGTGTTTGCACACGAAGACTTGCCGGCTCCTCCACTCCCCTTCTCTGCTTACATTAGTTTATGTGTTTCTTTTATCCCCAAAGTTATTAATCAGAAAAGCTGTGTGAATACTACTCTACAATTTGGATATGCGTATGGCATAGTATTTTGTTCTATCACAGACAAAAAATAACAGGTAGTATATTGTAATAATCCTCTTCTCATATGGATCATTGTAAAACAAGTGTCAGTTCCATTGCTTTGTGAGACTTCACCTACATAAACAAGAAAAGGAGAGAACTAGGAGATGGGGTCTTCCTAGCTGCAATTCCACTGAGATGTGGATGATGGTTTTGACCCTGTATTCGTGTGCCAGCCTATCTGTATTTCCATGTGTCAGCGTGGACACAGCTAAATGAACCCAAGTGACAAATAGTCCAGCTGTAGAACAAACAGTGTGTATTGATAAAGAATGTATCAACATAGTAGCACATTATTATGAATGTTATTAACAGTACTAAATTATATAGGTGGCTATCGTTAAAAGGGGGAAGCTTTAGGTCATATATGTTACTGAAATAAAAATTAAAAGATAAAACATAGGACTGTATAACACAGTAAACCCTATTATAGACAATCAACCATATGTTATAGTACAAGTATAAGAATGTTCTTTCATGAATTATAACAAATGTATGACACTAATACAGGGTGTTAATGATAAGGTGGCATATAGGAAAAATACACCGAATGTAAACCGTGGATGATAGTTAATAGTACTATTTTAACAATCTTTCATTAATTGTAACAAAGGTAACTAGTTTTAAAAAAATAGTACAGTTACAAAAAAAGTGCTATCATTAGTTGTAACAAATGTCTCACACCAATGCAAGGTGTTGGTGGTTGGCTGATGCATGGGAATCCAGTTTTTATGCATGATTGTTCTGTAAACCCACAACTTCTCTAATATATATATATATATATTTTTAAATAGAATGCATCAACAAAAAGGCTAGAGAAGAGAAGACATATCATTTAGCCTCAAGGTATGTTAAATAAGTGTTGAATGCCAAATCCCTAGAAAAATCAGATAAGACAAAGTGGAATTTATTCCTTATTTAGTTAGGTAAAGGAGACCATGAACTCAGTAAATAAGACTTTTCAAAGTTCTAAGAACAAGGTCTGATTTATTGAGATTTTGAAACCTGGTTTAAGGCAGGGATTTCAATGTGGGACTTGATCAGAATTCACGAGTTACCTTGGTATAATTTAGGATTGGTAGAAATAGCAAGTTATGCTGGTTTGAAAGGATTTATGTACCCTAGAAAAGCCATGTTTTAATCCTAAACAATCTTGTGGGGGCAACCATTTCTCTTAATCCCTATTCAATGACGTAGGTTGGAAACTTGACTGGATTCTCTCCATGGAGATGTGACTCACCCAATTCTGGGTATGAACTTTTGAATAGAAGGAGATGTGACTCCACTCATTCCAAGTGTGTCTTGATTAGTTTACTGGAATCCTTTAATAGAGGAAGCATTTTGGAGAAAACTTCAGAACAATGGGGGAGCAACAGACCAGAGTCACAAGAATGACAAGAACCAGAGCTCATGCAACCAGAGACCTTTAGAGATAAAGAAGGAAATGCCCCCAGGAGAGCGTAATGAAACAAGAAGCCTGGAGAGAAAACTAGCAGACATTGCCATGTTCGCCATGTGCATTTCCAGCTGAGAGAGAAATCCTGAACCTCATCGGCCTTCTTGAACGAAAGTTTCTTTCCCTGGATGCCTTAGATTGGACATTTCTTTAGACTTGCTTTAATTTGAACATTTCCACGGCCTTAGAACTGTAAACTAGCAACTAATTAAATTCTCCATTTTAAAAGCTGTTCCAGTTCTGGTATATCACATTCTGGCAGCTAGCAAACTAGAACACAAGGGGAAGCTTTTGAAACAAGAAGTTCAAAAAATCTTAGGATGTAAATAGTTTGCTATAGTTTGTATATAGCCATTTCTTTTGAAGAGTTAATTGTGAGGAAATTCCTGGAATAAATAATGAAGTTATTTGCAAATATTATCATTCTGTCCAGGAGTCACCTGGAATAGTAAAGTCATGTTTATATGGACTGTAATAATACCAGACCCTACATTACAATCTCTGTAATCTGGCAAATCATTTACCCTTTCTGCATCTCATTTTCCTCACCTGTAAAATGGAAATGTTTACTATGCAATTTGTTTGTGAGAAATAAATGTATGTAAACTCCAACACAATGTATGATATAAAACAGGATGTCAACAAATACTAATTTGCCTCCCCTTTTCCCTAATTTCTGGACTCAAGCTATAAGGCCTCAGCCAGTTTTTAAATCTAACCCTAGAGTTTCCTCTATCCACTTCCCTGATTCCCAAGACTGCTGTAAATATTGACACAACCTTCCCAACTGCTCCTCTGTTTGCTGTTATGGGAAATAAGTATATGCAATCTTTTCATTTTAAACTCTTAATTTAAAAGTTAAGTTTAGTTTCATTTTAAACTTTTAATCACCTTGGGGGAAAAAGACGCGAAGAAGTTGTACAAATTCCAGGTAACTCAGGAAATTTGTGTCATGGCTATTACCTGATTTATTGCATTACCTAGGCTAAGCCTGTCTTTTAGTTGACCTGAACTGACTCATTACTTAAAACTGTCCTGGGGAAGTTTTACTCACTTTTTTAAGTGACTGTTAACAGTTTAACCTATCACAGGTATCGTGTATATCAATTGAGGGACTAAATATACAAATAGACAAATGGCCAGACCACATGTGATAACAGAACTGACCTACCATCTCTGCATCAACCAGCCCTGGAAGACAAACCATAACCCCTGAAGCAACTGATCCAGAATGGTCAGGACATGGTGAATAACTTCCAGCCTCCCTGATCTGGGGCCTTACTTCTAACACAGGACCAACCAGAGAAGCCAAACGTGCTCCCCAGACTGATCATATAAGATGTCCTGTGTGATGATTAAGTTCACGAGTCAACTTGGCGGAGTTACGGTGTCCAGTTGCATAGCCAAGCAAGCACTGGCCTGATTGCTACTGTGAGGGCAAGTCATGGGTTTAAATCATTACTCAGTTAATTTCATCTATGATTGAGTACATCTATAATCAACAAAGGAGATTACATTCTGCAATGAGAAAAGAACCATCCAATCAGTTAAAGGCCTTAAAGGGAGAACTGATTATTTCAGCAGTCAGAAAGAAGAATTTCTCTCTCTACTTCTGCCAACCACCTTCTCCTGGGGAATTCATCAAAACCTCTATCAAAATTCCCAACTTACAGCCTGCCTGATGGAATTTGGACTTGCCAGTCCCCATGGTCACATGAGCAATTCCTATAATAAATCCCACAATATTGACATACATATACACATATACATAAACATATACATACATACATACATACATACATACATATACATAGACACATGTCCTGTCTGTTCTGTTTCTCTGGAGAACCCGAATACACCCTGCTTCTAGTTAACCTGTCTCCAGCTGCCCCATCCTCATAATCTCCCCTCAAATGATACCTATATTCTCTCCTTTTTTCATTAGGGAGCATCCCTACTCTTCTGCCTGCCTTTGATTCTCTGACAAATGCAACTAATGGTGGCTGGCTCTCTTTATAACAAGAGAGTTGCTATAACAAGAGAATAAATAGCCACTGCTCATTCTCCTGAGTGTGAGCTTCATACATTTCCACATGGCAAAGACATCAGAAGAATCAAAGTCCTCAGTCACTTCCAGCGATCTCCTTACTGAAAGGATCACTCAAGTATGAGCACCTTCTTTCCTCTTACTCTTCCAAGCTTTCACTGATTTGGTTGTACTCAATAGGAGCAAGGCACCTTCTTCCTCAGTCGGTCTCGCCAGAAGCCCGGGATTCACATGCAATGCTTTTTTCATCATCCCAGGCATCAAAGTTCATGATAAAAATTCACTGACGGATCCCTTGGGTTCAAAAATTTAACTCCAAGGAGGAGGCCTTAGGTACAAAAGTACAAGCAGGTGGCAAAAAATTTAGTTGAAACAGAGCAATCTATTCCCTAATACCTAAAAGTCAGACCCTAAGGCTGTGTGCTCAGTTTTAGTCCCCATTTTAGTTCGCCAGAGCACCCAATTATCTTCTTAGGTTTCAACAGAGCTTTTGTGCAATTTAATTCCCAAAGAAATCCTGTGAGGTCAACAGATCATAATGTTGTGGATAATGTACAGCAAATCAAAGCCAATTCAGTTATTCTAGACAAATGTCAGAGTAGCAGACAGAGCAGGGGGTCGGTCAGACGACTGGACACTCCCATGACCCTTATCGCTCTGTTCTGCAATCGTCAGATACGCCAAAGCCTCCTTGATGTCAAGGATTATGTCATTTGGGTTTTGTGTCCAAATCCTACTATGGTTGGCATCATGTAGCAGATATGCAATACATGTTTGCAGAATAAATCTAGAAACTTCATGAGGAAGTCAAGAGATTTGACACCGAGAGTAGTTTCTGCCACTAATTAGTTGTGAAAATTGGTCATGTCAGCTAACCTAACTGGTACTGTTATATAATGAGGAATCTGTATTAGATCAGTGTTTCTTGACTTTTTTTTTTCATTATCATCTCCCTCAGGAGTATTTTAGGCACTTTTAAAAAATAACCACACCCATATGAAATTTTAATACCACACTTATACAGTATGTCTGTGCATAGATATACACATATCTGTGTTTTATACATGAGAGTAAGATTTTTTTATCCCCTCAAGAATCAACATCACCCTCACAGAAAAGCATGCATAAGATGATGGATGTCTATCCCAGCTACAAAATATTATAATTATTTGAGTTTCCAAATTTTACAAACAATCAAAATGGTGTTTTGCTCTTGAGGGAGGTGCAGTGCTGTATGGAACTACCTAAGAAGTTGCTGGTAGTGAAAATAATAGGGTCAGGCCCAAGGCAAAATGTGTTCTGATCATATGAAGCCAAGCTCTCTCCACTCTAAACCCAGACCCTATCATTTGAACAGAGATCAGGGTAAAGGAAAAAACTCATGATATTGCCTTCTTTTTGTACCATTTACCCCTCCAGAGACCCCCATGCTTCTAGGCCTTCCTCAGACATGATGCAAATTAAAGGAGAGACTGTCAATCCTGAATTAGGTACTGGAATGAGCAAGCCACAGTCTCTTAAGTGTAAAGCCCCCAGTAGGGACTCTAACATCTCACCTTTCTATTGAAAATTATGATTTCTTGCCCTGAGTATTTAGACACATCTCAGGGAGTCAGTTGGCTTAACATCAAAGCAGAAACATATTCCTGACAGTAGATGTAATTAATAATTGCTGCCTGAATTTAAATTGCTTTACAAGTCAATAAGGATAAAAAAATGATTTGTCCCCTTCAACACAACATGCTACACTGAAGTTATCTATGCTCAATTTTATGCAATAATATTTTTCTCTGTGATTTTGTCTCTTTTTCTCTCCCTCCTTCAGTATTCTCCAGTATAACTGATGGATAAATGAAGTCCACAACAAATCCAAGCTATATCATAATAGGTCATGATGGAACATTAAAGTGATACTGACTTCAAAAATATTTCCATGGTAACTAGAAAAATTTGTTGTTGAATGCAATGGGAGAAAATGACTGTCTCTCAACAAACAAAAGAAAAATATATCAGTCAAGGATATAGAATGATTTTGTCTTAGTAACCTGATTAACAAACTCTCTGCAAGGAGTATCAGTGGTAACATCGTCCTTGATTTCCTTGTGTTGACATAAATAAACAGTAGCATAAAGACAACTATGACAGGGTAATAAACTAATAAATACTCTGTTTATAAAATGTACTGCTTGTTACTGTGTTGCCAGTGACTAGGCTTTGTATACATTTTAGTAGGGAGTTAATATTAAACAATATACTAAAAACAAAGAAATGTTAAAACCCAGATTTAGTTCATCTCTCCTAAATCTAGGTCATGAGAGTCACAGGTCTCTGCTAAACGTAATTTCAAAGCCCATGCTAGCCTCAAAACAGTTTCCTAAATATACTGTCATATTTCTTTTCTTCTGATAATCACCTCACCTCCCACTCAATCAGATGGGCTTTGCACATATTTTGTTCTTTTTTTAAAAAATGTTTAGATGATCAGATTTGGTTTTATGATCAAAATATGCTTGCCATTAAAAGATATATGTGCTGTTGCATATTTGATGATATTGTTTTGAAGTTGGAACCATCCTGTTTGAAAACAGCAGTTTCCATAGGAACAGGTTTTCCAACTAGATCTTACAAGGAGAAGTATGTCATAAATAATTGGCAATGCCCTGAGGGAGCTGTTAAACACCCAAAGCCAGGCAAGAAAAGAAAAAGAAGAGAGATGTAAGAGGATGGTCACAAGGCGACACTGCACGGGAAAGGCAAATGCCATCTAAATACCCTAGGTTCCGATTAAGCTAATAAATTAAACTTTTAGATGCCAAATCAATACTTGAAATGCAGTGCTGAGTTCATTCTTGTGTGGAGCTAAAAGAAAAGTGGCCATAAATAAAAGACCTGAATTACTTTCCATATTAATATCTCTCCTATCCAGGAGTGGATTAATGATGCTCAGTTCCCTATTACACAAATGTAATAAAATAACTCAAAAAAAAAGCATATATTATTGTTCCAATAGTTATTTCCTTAAATGCAAAGACTTCTGTTCAGAAGGAGCTGCTCAGTCACAAGGATTGAGGCCGCTGGGATGCAGGGACTAGCCTCCTGGTGTGATGGAGAAGTGGAGGGGACAGAAACAGCTCATTTTCTCTAGGGTCTTTCCTTTCTTGCATAGGGTACTGATAGTCAATCTTAGCTCTTTCTCTTATTTTTCTCCAAACCCTCTCCTCCCACTTTAGTCTCTAGCTCTATTTCTATCACTGCTAACTTTACATAGGGAGAGTTGTCACTTGGTATTTTAAGTCTCACTGGAGGGATTAAAAACAACAACAAAAAAAGACCTATGAGCAGTTGGTAGGAATTCTGTGGAGTCAAGTGTGTATTGGAATGCTGGAGACCCAGGTTTGATTCCCAGAGCCTGCTCATGCCAAAAAAAAAATGTATATTGGAGATATTAAAAATAAAAAGTATATTGAAGATCTTAAAAAACAAAAACAAACGTATATTGGAGAGCTCGAGCTGCCATGGATAAGGTACTGCCTGCTAGAACTAAAGTCAACATACTTTAAAGGATGATAACATAAATTAGGTTATGCTAATTTATAGCAGGTAATGCTACATGGTAAATCTCAAACTTCCTTATTTAAGGGGTGGCCCTATAAGGGCTGTCTGTAAACAGACCTGGCTGTATCTTCAGCTGAAAACTGAAAGAGAATTAGTTCCAGACGCTGCCTCTGGAGTTCCTCCTCATTGGTCCTACAGGCCTCTCCAGGAACAGGCTTCTAACCCATTAAAAAACTGGAAGCTGTATGCACAAAACCTTGTCATCAGTGCCCTTTGCCGTTAGCTGCAATTGGCTGACTTAAAATGAAGACAGCACGCATACAGGCAAGTTTCCAAAGTCCCTGATCCTAAGAAGGAAAACCCTCTAGTCCCAGCACTGTGAGGAGGAACATGGCCTGGCTCCTCTGCTGACTCTCTGTAGCAGGCATGGCTTACGTTAAGACGCAAAGCCCAGAAAGTTTTAACTCAAGGGATATGTTTACTGTATGGCATAGAAAGGGTCATTAAGACCAAAGATTTGGGTAGCAATTAGGTCGCCTTCAGTTTTAAAACCAGTGAAAGGGCAAGCAAGTATAGCCTTTTGAAAATTAGTTGTGTTGCTTGAATTAAAGAAAGAGAGAGAAAAAGGAAGAGGGAAAATGCGGCAAACTTTCTACAAAGTGTTTCATAAAAAGATAGAACTTCCTGTTCTATACAGAACCCAAATGGATAGATCTCTGGAATTAGGATGAATTCTCTTTTATAGTCCAGAAGCTCAGCAATTGCAGACCATATGACTGAGAATTCCCTTAATGTACCTATGTGAATGGTTTACTGCTCACATATGTAAACAGATAAAACATATTTGGGTCTCAGGAAGAGAAATCAGGGCAAATCAGGACAATGATACTGCTTACAGCCACCCATGATTAAGAATTTCATTAATTCTCAGAGAGAAAATTTGTAAGTACAATATATATTAATAAAAATTAATCTTAAAATAGTAAGTGTTTGATTCAACTCTATATAGTTTTCATTCTGCTGTTTCTCGGTTTCTTTTGCTGAGTTCCTCAGCTTCCAGATCTTTAAACAGAGAAACTTTGGTTCAGTCCATTATTTCTCTCTCTTTTTCAGATCTGATAACTTTTAATGATCAGTCTTCAAGTTCCCTGATGATTTATGCTGCAGTCCGAATTTTGCTTTTCCAGAATTTCCATTTTTTTAATTTTTGAAGTTTTCACTTCAATTCTGAAATTCCCCATCTGATTAGTCATTATGACCATATTTTCATTTAAGTCCTTAATAATTAATAAATAAATTATTATAAAAATAAATAAATAATTTATATAATAAATTATTTATAATAATCAATAAAATAATATATATTATTTAAGTCCTTGACTATATATATATATAATATATATAATAGCTCTTTAAAATCTTTGTCTATTAATTTTGATGCTAATTTCTATTGATCTTTTTTGAGTATGGGGGTTTATTCCTATTTCTTTTCAAATCTAATAATTTTTATTATATATTTGAGATTCTGGATAATGAGATTGTAGGTGGACTAATTTGTTATCATCCTTTAAAGTGTGTTGACTTTAGTTCTAGCAGGCAGTGACATTACTGAAGAATCCTTATGCTTCTGTCAAACTGGATTCTATTTTTTGTGGGGCACTTTAGAGCGTGCTCAGTTTCTCACAGTGTGGCCTTTCTGGGGGTATCTACTGAAAACTCCAGGTGTTCGGTGATGTCTCTCCATTCCAATTTGCTCAAAGCTTCAACATATTCCAGAACTGCAGGACCTCTAGTGCTCTGAGCCCCTCAAAGCCCTGTATAAGGTCAGCCTGTGAACCCTTACTTCCACATGCACAGCTAAATCCTTCGCCACCTATTCATGAGGCACCCCTTCACGTATTTCTGAATTCTCTGTCTGTTCAGCTATCTCTTCTCAAATATTCTGTCCCACCAATTACAGTTGATTCGGAGCATGGAATTTTGATTCTCTCACTCATCAGCCCAGCAAGACCGATGTTCTGCCTGGATCCCACGTCCCCGCACTGAACCAACAAAGGGCTCAAGTGGAAATCCAGGGAAGTCTTGGGCAGCCATGTGTGACTCACCGTGTGCGTCTGCCTTCTGTCAGGGAGCAGAGTCCTGCACCGTCTTCTGTTCGATAACTCAAAAGCTGTTGCTACATATCTTTATTAAGTTTTATAGTTTGTGTTTTTTAATTGAGAAGGCAAGTCTGGCACCAGTTATTCTGTTGTGGCCAAAAGCAGAAGTTCATCCTGACATTCTTTTCAATAACAGATATCAATCCTTGAGATATCATATATCTAATAGTTTTTTTCTCATTATTGTAAGCCTCCCCCCTCATCTTGAATCAAAGCTTTGTGACAATTGAGATTTTGTCTACTATTTAATGATCTAAATACTGCACCTACAACTATAAGTAGCTCATCTGAGGGTCTCAAAAAAATCGCTGATTGCTTAAAGAATAAATGAACAAATTCCATCATTTGACTTAAGATATTCTCATTAAACGGGTTTTTAAAAGTATTTTACATATTTAAAAATTGTCTCTTTAATTGTTAAGCTGATAATTCCAAACCTGACAACTGTAATCAACATTTGAGCGCCATAAAGACTTCTGTCTATTGGATTGTGCATTAGGGTCTATTATATCAAGCCATTGTCTCCTAATTTCAAATTTACCCTTTTATTGTGAAATATATCCCACATGTGAATATGAATGCATATACATGAATGCATGTAATATTTTGCACATTGTCAATAATAATAAAATATCTCAACCTGTCATCTAATTTATGAAACTATGCATTTCCATTATCTTTGAAAATCATTGTATGCCCGCTCTAATTTCATCACCTTCTCTCTACTTAGGGGTGCTGAACTACAACCCTAATTTTTCTGTTAATTATTATTTTGCTTTTCTTTCTGGTTTTATGTATTAAATATAAACATGTACATGTATCATTTGGAGTTCTCTGATTCTCGAACTGGCATATTTACTACATGTAATCTGTGATTTTATTTTTCTATTCATGCTGATGCATGTAGTTTAGATTTCATTTTCTATAATAGACCAATTTATGAATTACTGTTGAATATTTAATATGCCTCCATTTTTTTTTTGCTGTCACAAAAACTTCTACTGTGGATATTCTTATACACATCTCTAGATATAGATGTGCCAAAGTTTCCATAGGGTATTACCTAGAAGTAGAATATTTGGATCTTTGGCGTGGAAATCCTCAAACTTACCAGATCATTTCAGGTAGTTATCCAAAGCATTTGTTCCAATATTCACTACAAAATGCAGTCCATGAGAGTTACAATGTATTTGTCAACATTTAGTACTATCTGGCATAAGTTTTTGCCATTCTGGTGAGTAAAATGTTATTTAACGCTTAATGTGCTTTCCCCTGATTACAAATAAGGTTAAGCATTTTTTCACGTTGGTGAACCAATCATGTTTACACTACTGTGAAATATCTGTACATATCTATTGCTCATTTTTCTAGGTTGCCTTTATCTTGCTGACATATCATTCTTTATATAATATGAATACTGATAATCTCTTGGTTAGTCTATTTATCTAACAGCTTCTCCCAGTCTGTGGTTCGACTTTTTTTTCCATCTTTATTGACTTTATTTTATTTTTCTGTACACAAAGAAAAATCATGTTCATATTCATCATGAACAAAAACTTTAAAAGGCAGAACTAGAAGATGTGTCCTTCCAAGTAAAGCTGTGCTAAAGGTTCCAAACATTTCAATTTTTAAAATAAATATTTTCATTTTCCGATGTCTACTTTCATGTCTTCAGAGTGTCATAGGAAAACCAAAGCATATTACGAATTACAATTCTGTAATTGAGTCCCAGCTCACGGTGTCTGGTAACTTGCCATACCATATCCAGCTTGGCCAGGGGGAGGTATTACAGGGGAAGGGGCTCGTCCTCAGGGAGGCTGAGCACCAAATCCACCCATCCAAGCAGCAGCAGGTGACTGATCTACTCCACATCATTGTGGATTCCATGGTGGCCCGTATACCCCATAAGGCGGTACTTGCCACCCATTTGCCATATACTGTCCATATCGTTATGGGTTTCCAGAAACTAGGCTCCATTGGCCCCACTGGCTATAGTCAACCTGTTGGAAGTTTTTAGTCATATCAGGAGATTCTTTACCCCAATAGCATTTAAGGACATGTTCTTCAATCGTAGTACCATTCACTGAAACAATGGCATGGGCTATACTCTGATGGGTTGAAAACCTGACAAATGAATAACCCTCCTCTGGAAAAACTCTTATTTCTATAATTTGTCCAAATGGTGAAAATGTCTGTCTTATTAGCTGGTCTGTTAACCCAGCAATTCCTCCACAGTATACAGTACAACTTTTCGGACTTGACTGGTTTACTACGTCTTCAAATCGCAATGGCTTCGTGTTGTTTTCTTCTGTACTTTTAGGCGCAGGTAGTTTATGTGTGTCCCAATTGGTCTGGATCTGATGACCACCCAACCACTGACCTCCCTTATGCACAACTGCATTTTCTGCATCCAGTTTGTTATAAAAAGATACAAAACCACAGCCTTTGGATTTTCCAGTTGCCATGCCTTTGGCTACCCAGGCATCCAACTGAGTTCCAGTGTGCACAGTTCCTTGCAGTTAGCCTTCAAGGTCCTGTCCGTTCTTATAAGCAATTGATATTTTACCAAAGAATTTGGTTTGATATCTTCTGTTGTAATTTCTGGACTCAAATTCCCAACAAACACATGGAAGTGTTGGAAGTATCATTTTTCTGAATACTTGGTGTTGCTGCCCAGTTTACTTTGACCTTTCCCAAAAATTTTCTTCCATTCTTGGCAGCCAATGCAGCAGCTTCATCTCTGCTCATACAATCCCACAGAGTTTGTACGTTACCAGAGAGTCAGCTGTCCATCGTCCTCCCTCATGGGGAGAGCGAAGGAGCAATCCGGACAAGGCAGAGGGCGGGGCTGGGGAGGGAACTTTGGACACCAGCTGGGGACACAGGAAAAGGCAGTGAAGCCTGCTCTCGGGCCCCCTGCCCCGGGACGCCTTGCTCTCGGGATCCCTGCCCCCAGGACACTGTCCCGCCAGGCCCTCAGTGCCCGGCCATGGACCAGACGTCGCCACGGGCCTGCGAAGGCAGCCAAAGCCCAGGCAGCTCCGAGGGCACACGGATGAAATGAGGAAAGTGCCCTGAGGTCTCGGGGACCCGTGCGCCTAGGGCCTGTGAGCTTTACTGTCCTTGTGGCCGCTTCTGAAAAAGAAAGGCTGTTAATTTAAAAGGTAGTCACATTTCTGACTTTACCTTCATGGTAGAGCCTTTTGTGCCTCGTTAAAAAAAATCTTTCCATACCCCAAGGGTATAATCTTCTTCACTCAGATTTTATTATCAAAGGTCCTTTCCATATGAGTTTTTATTTTTGTGTGATATGAAGAAGAGATCCATCTTCTCTTCCTTCTCTGTAAATAAATGGCTTTCAATCGTGTGCTGAATTGTCCTTCCTTTATTCCCTGTGCTGCAATACTCACTCCTTCAGATTCACATCTATAAGGCTTTAGCGTTATCCACTCTGTGGTCCATATTCTATTCCTTTTATTCCTTCTTACTTGAGCTAATGCAGCTGATCTTTGGGTGTTGGTATAAGTGCAGTTATACTGCCTAGATCCCTAGATTGTTTAGACTCTGTGTCTTTTAACTCCAGTTTCAAATTCCACGAGAAATTGACGGGACCAAGGCAGTCGGTTGTCCATGCCAAGTCCGGCAGCTGTGGGCAGGGGTCAGGGTCTCAGCATAGCCAAATATGGCCAACACAGACTCAGCCCTATCTCCAGAGAAGGTGAAACTGTTGTAAGAAGTGTAGCCAGCCAAGTGCCTGCTACTGAGGAATGGTCAGAGCGTAATACTGAATAGCATTCTTTGGAATTTGACTAAATTCCCTTCAGAAGTTGCTTACCCAAACAGCCTATAAATAATTCTGACAATAAAACACACTGTGAAGGGAGGGAACTCCCCAGGACAACTCTTACTTCTGACACCAATTGCAAGGTCAAGGGCCTTAAAGACATCTTCAGTTTTGATAATTCATCAGAAGGGCTCAAAGGGCTCACTGTAAACTGTTATACTCATGATTATTGTTTATTATGGAAAAAAGATGCAGACTGAAAGCAGCAAGTGGAAGATATCTAATGGGGCAGAGTCTAGGAGAGTTCCAAACACAGAGTGTCCAGTTGTTCACTCCCACTGGAGTCCCCGATGGCAGTAGCTCCTCCTGTAATCAATGTGTGATGAAACACGGAGTACTGCCCACCTGGGAAGTTCACTTGACTCTTGGTATCCAGTCTCTGTTTGGGTTTTGTCATATAGACATGGTTGATTGCCCATGGGGCTCATCTCAGCCTCTTGTCCCCTCAGGGGTTGAACTAACACCATGTGACCCAAAGTCCACACCAGGAGTCCAAAGTTAGACTATCTAGATCACCAGGGTGATCTGAGGTCCTCAGGTTCACAAGACACTTTGATCAGGCGGCACATGCCAAGAGCTAAGATACTGCCTCCAGGAACTGAATGGAAATAACTCCCTTTGAGCAAGGTTAACGTTTTTACTGTACTAACTAGACAAAGATTTATTCAAATGACAGCTGATAATATTACAGAGGATGCAATAGAAGAAGACTGCATACGTTGACAATGTACAAATTTAAATTTAAATCTGTATATTTAGCAGGATTTAACCAAGATTTTAGAAAGGTATATACCTTGTAGTTGAATAATTATAAGGTATTACACCATGAAAATAACCAGAGATTTATAAAAGCTGACTTAAATCTAGTTCCCCAGAAGTAGATCCTGAATCAGGAGATGGAAAAAAGAGAAAGCCAAGCAAAGGGTTCAATTTCAGGTAACGTGGTATAGGGATGGGCTTTAGCAGATCCCTCAGAGAGACTCCAGACTGTAAGCCAGGCCTCAGAGTTGTCCTGACAGAGGCAACTGTCAGGACAACTGTCAGACTGTCCTGGACAGTCATGTGCAGACAATTGTCACTCACTGGTCACACACGTCTCAGGAAGGACTGACCCCTAGACACACAATGGCATTGTTACAACAGGTCTGTTCTTCACAGAGTAATTGTAATAGTAAAACAAAACAAAACAGAAACAACTATTTCACAGTAAAAGTTAACAAATGTAATGCTAACATGTCACTAAATATCTTAAGAATATTTAATAAAACGGTAAATGCTCATGCCATAATATCTTATACTCTGTATTTTCACAATTACTAAGACAGTATACACTATGTTTTTGGAGAAAGAAAAAGAAAAACAGAAAAGAAAGAATGAAAACAAGTAAGTGAGAAACAGCACATGCCTGAGCAAAAGATCACGGGTTAACACGTATGATCGTGAACATGCAAACTGCATCAGGCACAATGCCAGGTCCCTAGTGGACGGCTGTCAATTAGGAATGATTTGGGAAGTGCTTCTCCCACCTCACCCTTGTCCCTGTTTCTCAGGACACTTCTTATACTATAGCCTTTGACCTAAGTGCTATAACCATGAATGTGCACACATGCCCTAATTGCCAGGAGATAACTTAACAACATAGGTATTTGTGTGGTTGACTAGAAGTTGTTACTGAGAACCATAGCCATTGGGAACAATGCAGAGGATTGGGCAAACTGTGGATGAACTACGGAGCAAGGAGCTGAGCTGCTCTGGGCCACTGCTGGCCACAGGAAGAGCATGTGATGTCCTCTCCAGTGGGTGGTGTTTGCTGCTGCCCTCTTCACAGCAGATGCTCTGGGCAGTCCGCTAGGTTAGCACCGCGCATGAGCTTGTGTTTATCCCCATGACCTGTGTTTCCCTTTCAAAAGGCCACATATTTGCTCCTTTCAATGCAAATTATTTCAAGTCAGTTAGAAGCGTTACTTACAGCAAAGACTAAGTAATTTTGAATGATCAAATCTTAAAATTAATTTGTTTTCAAAAAACTTCCTTTAAATGAAAATTGCTCTTTCACGTCTAGATGCCTCAGCATTGGTCAAATGAATTTTTGTGTAACTTCGCAATGTGTGGCTGAAATTGGGAAGCATGAGAATTTTTTAGCAAACAGGACTTAAAAATATATATAAGGAAGAAAAATAGGGGTTTAAAATGGAAATGGCTTTTTCAACCTTAAATATAGGATTGACACTTTCACATTACTATATAATCAATTTAACATCCTCAGGTAACATAAAAGAACTTTATCACCCATGGCTTATACCTGTTTCAGACATCATTTTCCTTATATCTTTTTAAAAGATGAATTCCATATTGTACCAGAATATATAATTATATGTACATAAGCAAATGAATACATTACATTCCTTCCATTAAAATGTATTTTGCTATATTAATAGTCCTCAAAATAAAGCAGCATCTGAAAATTTGTATGGAATTAGTATTAAATATCATGTTTTTATTTTATTGACCCTGGAAAAAGACAATCTTTTCATTTTAAAGTTATTTAAAGATTGCTATTCTAAAGATGTGTGACAAAAGCATTAACTGTGGGTTGGAGATTGGCATTGAAAGTTAAACTTTTACTCTTCGTCAATTACTTGCTCATGATATTTCTCAAAGGAAGTAGACCTATACCTCACTGGCAGCGGTTAACTACCTGAGTTAAGCCACAAAATCTTAATGGTCTGAGGGGACCAAAGCAGAGAGATGCCTCTACAGAGCCTCACAAACAGCAAATGCTAAACCCACCTCCTCGATCTGTCTCTGTCTTCTCAACCAGAACAGTACCCCACCCCTGAGAAAGGATATGCCTTTGCAATAGAGCAGGCTGACGATGAGGCAGTGTGGTATTGGAACTAAGAGAAGATTAAGGCAGCCTGTAGAGAGATCACATTGCTTTCATCAGCTAGTTTTAACCACCATCAGTAACCAAGTTAGATAATAGATATGGCGGTGGTGGTATAATCATTTTAATCCAGTATGTCTGGTGTCTACATAAGAACAGGAAATCTGGACAAAGAAGAGACAAACAGAAGGAGGAATCCATGTGACAGAATAAGTAGAAATACCATGGATTGCTGGCAAGTCAGTGCCAAAACCCATGAAGTGAGCATGGAATGGATTCCCCCCTTCAGATTTCAGACATCTATCCTCCAGAACTCTGAGACAATAATTTTCTTTTATATAGGCCATCAAATTTGTGTTACTCTGTATGGCAACCATAGGAAATTAAGACAGCATTTGATACATAAAAAGGGGTGCTACTGTATTTGTTATTTGGAATTGGGTAATGGGAAGAGGCTGGAAGAATTCTGAGGTGCTTGATAGAAAAATCCTATATTGCCCTGGAGAAACAGTTGGTAGCAACACAGATATTAAATGTGCTTCTGGTGAGGCCTTAGAAAGAAATGATGAATGTGTTATTGGAAACTGAAACAGGCTATCCGTATTATAAAATAGCAGAGAATTTGCTGGAACTTTCTTCTCTTGTCAGCTGGAAGAACTTTTAAACAATAAACCTATTTAGCTGAGGAGATTTTCAAGCAAAGCGTGAAAGCGGTGGCCTCGTTTCTCCTTGCAGCTTATAGTAAATTGCAATAAGAAAGAGATTCACTGAGGCATGAACTACTAAGCAAAAGGGAACCAGCTCTTAAATGATTTGGAAAATTCTAGCCTATCCAGAAGCATGCTCTGGAGACATGACCAAGCGTGTGGCTAGACAAGCAATTGTTGAAAGATTAATATGGAAACAATCCACCTTCTCAGAAGAAACCAGGCATAGAGATAAAGTTATTCAGAACAGATCTGTGGAGAGCTCTCTCATTTGTTGACCTTATGGTGGGCCCTGAGAACTGGGTGGAAGACCAACAAGGGTTCTGAAAATTGTGAACTGGCAGAACCACTGCCGGCCTGGACTGAAAGAGACGGGAAGAAATGAAGGAAGAATGACTCTAAGGGCAGAGCCAAGAGTGCAGCCACTGAGCAGAAGAGATCTCCCTGGGCAGTAGAGCAGGGCCACCACTCCAGTGTTCAGAGACGGTGGGGCTGCCACCCTACCAGCCTTGAAGTACAGGCCATAAAGCCATAAATGACACAGGCCTTGAAATCTAATGGAATTTGCCTTGCTGTATTTGGACTTTCTTGGAACTCATGACACCCTTTTCCTTTTCAATTTCTCCCTTCTGGAACGAGAATGCCTAGTCTATGTTTTTCTCCATCTGTGTACCCAAGAAACCTATAAAATAAGTTATCTGTTTCCAAATTACAATGGTGGGATAGGCATAGACTAGGCATTCTCATTGTAATTTGGAAACAGATAATTTATTTTATAGGTTTCTTGGGTACACAGATGGAGAGAAATTTTGCCCTAGGATGGACCAACCTGTAACTGATTTAGATGAGATTTGGGGCTTAGAGTTGATGCTGGATATCTTAAGGCTTTGGGGATGTTGGGATGAAGTGAATGTATTTTGTATGTGGGAAGGATATGGATCTAGGGCAGTCAGGAAACTACTATGGATTGAATTTTGTCCTCCCAAAAGGTACATTGAAGTCCTAAGCCCTAGTACCTCAGAATGTGACTGTCAGCTTGAAGATGCTATGTACGCCGGAAAAGCCATATTCTTTTCCTTAATCCAATCTGAAGGCAGACTTATTGTTCAGGGTGGAAACTTTGATTGGATTATTTCCGTGAAGATGTGACACACTCACTTGTGGGTTGGGCATTTCGACTGGATTGTTTCCATGGAGAAGTAACACACCCAATTGTGGGTGTGACCTTTTGATTAGATGAAGATGTGACTCCACCCATTCAAGATGGGCTTTAATTGGTTTACTGGAGTCTTTAAGCAGTTTGCAGAAAGGGAAACAGCTGAGAGCCAACACAGACAGAGACTTTTGGAGATGCAGAAAGAAAACACCCCCAGGGAAGCTGTTTGAAAACAGAAGGCAAAGGACCAGCAGATACCAACCACATGCCTTTCCAGCAGACAGAGGTGTTTCAGATGCTTTCAGTCTTCCTTGAGTCAAGGTGTCTTTCTCTGGATGCCTTAGCTTAGACATTTTTATGGCTTTATAACTGTAAATATGTTAACTTAAATCCCCTTCATAAAAGTCAGCCCATTTCTGGTATACTGCATTATGGCAGCTTCAGCAAACTAAAACAGTGAATTTATTTGGAAATAGGGTGATTATAAATGGAATTAAGCAAGTTAAAATGAGGGCATATTGGAGTAGGGTGAACTCTTTATCAAATACAATTGATGTCCTTATAAGAAGAGGAAATTTGGACACAATCAAGGGAGAATGCCATGTGACAACTGAAGCAGAGAATGCCTTAGATTACTGGCAAGCAACATCCAAGAGAGAAGCACGGAACAGATTCTCCCCTATAGATTTCAGACACCTAACTTCCAGAACTTTCAGACAATAAACTTCTGCTGTTTTAAGCCATCCAGTTGGTGGTACTTTGTTACAGCAACCCTAGAGAACAGACACATGGGAATTATCACAGAGAAAATGTGGAACCACTCCAGGTATTTAACCATAAGAGAGGCACGATTAGGTTGTATTTTTGAAAACCACAGTGAACACTGTGGCTGGAGATGGGAAATGACAGCAATTACCCTGACAGGGATTTCTGGTGACATGAATCAGATAATGGCAGTGGGGATAAAGAGAGGTGAAGAGATTAGATCAGTTTTTAGGAGATATGATCCACAGGCCCAGCTGTAAGGCAAAAGAAAAGGGGACTGTTAAATAATATCCAGTATTTAAGCTGAACCACTGTGTGAATAGGCAATTCATTTGTTAAATTAAATAGAAGAACACAAGCAGGAAGAGAGATGATGGTTTCTGGTTGGATCAAATTGAGCCTGCAGTACTGTATATCCAAGCAGAAATGTTCAGAAGAACACGCTAATCTAAATATCAAGAGGGAAATTTTTGATGGGGATAAAGATTTGGAAATTACCATCATACAGATACTTATTGTAAATGAAATCAAGGCAGTAAATGGACTCATCTAAAAAGCAAGAGGGCCCAGTGAAAATAGAAACATACCTAAGAACCCAAGAAGTACCAAAATTTAAAAGGTGGAATAGGCCAGGAACTCAAAAAGGATACTGAAACGAGGGACCAGAGAAGGAAAATCAGGAGAGTGGAACATATTAGAAGGCATGGGAAGAGGTGTTCTAGGCAACAGTTAGCACTGGCAACCCAATCGGTCATGGTGATGTAGTGAAGGCAAGCTCCAAATTACAGCTGGTAGAGGAGTGGATGGAGGGTGATGAAATAGACACATGAAGTGGAGATAACTCTCATTTGGTGTCCATGTGCTTCCTCTCCACTGTCTACACTGTGGACTCCATTACAGGCAAGGTCTAGACTCCTCAGGATGGAAGACAAGGACCTCTTTGATTGGTCCCTTACGTGGCTGAGTTCCTTCCTTTGCAATTACTCTCCCCAGTGTCTCATCTTATTTCCATCCTATTGCCCAAATGTTCCCGAGTGTGCCAAGCTTCCATGTTCCTATGCACAGGGCTTTCTTTCCTCTGCATGACATTCACACCGTGTCCACTTGGCAAACTCCTCCACAGCCTTTCATGAGCCATTCAGGTCACCTTCTCTGTGAAGCCTCCCTTGAGAGCTTCTCCTCGAATGTAACAGAGATGCCTCTAATACAACATATATTATATCTATCTCCTTTATGCAACTGTACAGACAAAATCTAAACACTATATTTCTTTAAATTCTTCACAACATTTTATTTTGGTAGAGACAAACTGCTCAAAAAACCATAATTAGCAAATTCTTATTTCATCATAATCCTTATAGTATGTGACATAAAAATCACCTGATTTCATATTTTCTGCAGGAAAGAGAGGTCTTTCATAAAGGTGTTTTATGTTACAAAAATCTAAACACACTATTTTTTTTTTGGCATGGTCAGGCTCAGGGAATCGAACCCAAGTCTCCAGCATGGCAGGTGAGAACTCTGCCACTGAGCCACTGTTGCCTGCCCTAAATACACTATTTTTAATTGATTCCTAATATAAAGCAAAAACAAAAACAAAAATCTTGTAATACCATTTTGTAATAAATTGTAGAATTCACTTCCTTAATAGACATAGAGCTCTAAGTCCACTTAATCAACGATTTCATGAGATTTCCCCATGCCTCACAAATGTGCTTTCAGGAAGTAGTTAGCATGCTACTCCCAGATGAAATTTAAAGGAATTAGAAGCTACCATGTTGGAAATGAAGTTAAGTAATAAGAAGCCCTGTAGGAAATAAGGATTTGGAGCATAATGAAGAATGGGCTTCTCTTCTTCAAGGAAAAATAATTCTAAGGTGATGCTGCAATGTTCCAAGAGATTAAAAATACTAACAATAGTCTCTCAAACTATCAGCTTTCATTGCATAGAGAATAAAAGGAAAAATTAAGATGGTAAATTATATATCCTTCATGTTCTACAAATCCAGCTAAGTAAAGTATTGATAAATTAAAATGGAAGGATATAAGATAAAATATTTTTCTAATAAAAATACATGAAAGAAAAATCCTCCTTAATAAATTAAAGATGCTAGTCAGATATCAGAATTACAAGAAGAATTAAGCAAAATATAAGTCTGGCAAAAATGTGATCAAGTTTGTTAACACCTGTTCAAACCTATTTTGCAGCTCGTTATGTATTAGAAAAGATTAAATACGTGAAATCTTCACAAAATCCATTGTTCAAAGCATTAAGCCTAGAAATAGTAATATTTTTTCTTGGTAAAAAAATCGAACACAGAACTGTAAACTCAGAGAATAAGAAGCAGAACAGAATAAATAATGTATCTGATTTAGTTAATATTTTTTCTATTTTATCTCTGGACTGAAACCCTTCGTAGGCATGGGAAGCAAATTGCTTCAGAGACTGTAAAAAATCAAGCTAGTAATATGGAATTGAACCAAACCTAGACTATGATGTCAAAAGGACTTTTCTCAGAATCAATAGGTGATGAAAGACTTATGAAAATCATCCAGAGATTTATTTGATCAAAACCATATGGCTTCCCAACCAAAACAGCTTTGTAGAAAACTAGTCAAATATTCTGTGGTCAATGCTCAAAGCATGCCTTTTTCACCACAGAAGTAATTGCTTTTCAGTTTCAAAAATTATAGCATGTTAATTTTTTTTAAAAATTGGAGTTGGTAATATTCACATTTTTCAATATGAAAACAATGTAATTGAAAGTCTGCCCACCAGCTTTGTGCCTTATATACACACAAAGCACAGGCAGGCACTGGGAATCGAACCCGGGTCTCCTGCATGGCAGGCGAGAACTCTGCCTGCTGAGCCACCATGGCCTGCCCATATGTACAGCTTTTATAAGTTTCTCGTCTATCCTTTCAGAGTTTCTTTATGAATATACATGCAAATATGAACAAATAATCTTGTTTTCTTCCTTTCTACACAAAAGAAATTATATTAAACTCACTGTTCCTCAACTTGCTTTTATCACTAAACATATATTTTGGAAATCTTTGTATATTAATAGTACTTTCAGATACATGTCAGTAGATTTGGAAAACAATTCAGGCTCATGAATCTTATAATTTCCATTATTTTTTACAAATTTCTTGTGTTATATATGTATGATTTCTCCTTTTATTCCTGATAATGTGAGATTGTGTTTTACTATTTTTATGATTTATTGAAATAACCAACTATATATACATATCATATATAGACATACATATATATATGATATATATATATCATATATAGATATATATACACACATACACACACAGTAGTATTGGGATTTTGATAGAAATTATACTATAACTTAATTTGGAAAAACTAACTTTGTAATATTCAATCTTCTTATCCAAGAATAAGGAATGGCTCTTAATTTTGCCAAATCTTCTTTTTTGTCATTTAATAAAGTTTTCCCCCATATTTGAATTTCAATATTCTTAATAAAACTTTTTTATTTTTTCTGAATCCTTGAGTAGCATCCACCTAAGAGCTGCATGAATATTATTTTTTTATATTCAGAATGGTAACAAACACCATGTTTTTCCTTTTTCCTTTGATTTTATATAATTTAGTTGTTAAGAGAAAGTATTTTGGGGTCTGCCAGCCTGTTATTAGATCCATATTCCACTGTTTACTTGCTATGTAACTTTGGGCCAATTACTTAATATCTCCAGGCTTCATTTTTCCTCATCTGCAATATAGGAATGATTATAGTAGTAACACCTACATCATATGCTAAAAGAATTAACCAAGTTAAATGAATAAATGGGCTAGTAATATGCCTGGTGTGAGAAGCACATGAAAATGATGGCATGATGGTGATGATGATGATGATGATGATGATGACAATAACTTGATTTGATCACCTGGCAAGGAAAGCATAAGACGTGTGTGTATGTATGTTTTAATAAACAGCAGCTCAAGCAAATTTAATCTGCTTCCCTACAATTCTCGTAAAAATTGCTTACTGAAAGAATTCTTTATTGAAAATATTTCATGATAAGAGAGGATTTAATGATAGAATGCAATGAGCACTGTATTCTTAAAAGAAAAGAGGATCGGGGGTTCCGTGGTAGAATTCTCACCTGCCATGCAGGAGACCCTGGTTCGATTCCCGGCCCATGCACTTCCCAAAAACAAATAAACAAACAAACAAAGTAAAAACAAAAAATATCAACAAATGTTGCAGCAATAGCTGGATACTCACATGGAAAAAGAATGAAATGTGACCCCAGGGAATATAGCATTCAAAAAAAAAGTACAGAGGACAACACTTGAAGAGAAACAATAGGTAAATAAGCAGAGTTAGTCACCGTGAGCTTCTTTTTAAACTGTGAGGAAACTCACCTCTAAATTAACAGCAGTTAATGGCCAGCTGTGAACTCCTTCCCTTTAGAATGCTACGCTGTTCAGGAAGAGCCGTCAGGACCAGCGCTGACATTTTAGCTCACAACTGGTTCTGCTTACGCTCCTTCTGTTCCCGATTCCTGCATGAACCTCGGCCCTCTTTTCTCCTCCATCTATACTTACTTGCTAGGTTATATTTCATCCCCTCTCATGGCTTCAAATTCCATTTATACTGATGTCTCCCAATCGTATGTCTCCAGTTCAGACCTCTCCTTAAAACTTAAAATATCTATTTCCAACTACTTCTTAACATATTCCTTGGATATATGAGAGTTCTTAAACTTAATGTGACTAAAGCAAAAATCTTATGCTACACTTCTGTCTTCTTTCTTAGTAAATGGCATAATCAATTATCCTGTTCCTCTCACCAAAGATGAATAAGGCATGCCTGATCCCCTCTTCTAATACACCGTATAATAAACCCACCAGCAATTTCTGAGGGGCTTCCTTCAAAATATCAAAATATAATGCACTCCGGACCACTCTGCACCATCCCCATTGCTACCACCACACGACAAATCATCAGCTCCGGCCTGGTCTACTTCATTGGCTTCTCCACATCTCCCTGCTTCATCTCATCCCCGTACACAGTCTGCTCACACAGAAGCCAGAGTGGACTTTTAAAATTTAAATTAGATCTCGTCACTCCGCTGCCCAAAATGCCTTTATTGGCTGCCATCACATTAAATACAAACTATTTACACCGACTTAATGGACATTCATGTTATGGCTTCTGCCACAATTTCCAACAGCTACTCATGTCCTTGCTCAATCCAAACCAGCCATGCTGCACCACTCAAGACTCCACGTGCTGCTTCTTCTGTCTTGAAACCTACGCCCACCACCCACCACACAGATCTGGGCATTTTCTCGCTATTTTCATGTCTCAGCTCTGGGTTGCCAGATTTAGCAAATAAAAAATATAGAATGCCCAGTTATATTTAAGTTTCATATAAACAAAACCAATTTTATACTCTACATATTCCCCCAAAATGTATGGGATATACTTATACTAAAACAGTATTTGTCATTTCTCTGAAATTCAGATTTAACAGGGCAGCTTGCCTTTTCTCTTGACCACCTTAAAAGCACCTCCTTAGAGAGTCCATCCCTGCCTAGCCTATCTAAAGAGATCTCTCTTTTCCCCTGTCACTTACCCTGCTTTATTTTGCTTCACAGTGTTTATCACTACCTGAAATGTTATTTGCTTGGTTCTATTTATGGGAAATCTTTGTATTTAAACTGTAGACTTCATTAAGATGGAGATTTTGTCTCTTATTTAACCCTATCCCAATGCCTTGTACACGGTAGATGCTCAAATGGTTGAAAGCACGACACACAATAAGGATGAAATGAAAATACCCATGGCTCTCTCTGACACGTTTTTTAAAAAGCATAGAACATGTATCAAGAAAGGCAAAGCTATTTCTGCTATTCAATTTAATATGAGACTCTTCTGCTCCTGTACCTTTCCTAATGAACTACAGAAAACATTACTTTTTCCACTTTTATTTTTATCCTGATGCAACGTTCAGCCTCAATCAAGCCTGTTTCTTAAACAGTCAACAAATTAAAATATCAAAAAGAGCATTAACTTATAGGTATGGGAGAAAATTGGAGTTCAACCTTCTAATTTTACAGATGGAGAAACTGAGTCTCAGAAATGTAAAATGACTTCCAAAGCTATGCAGCTAAGTTACAAACATATTTATTTGTTTTTAATTTGCTTCCTGTTTTCTCCCCACTACATTATAAGTTTCCTTAGACAGGTACTGATTACTTACCTCTCCCTGAAGAATGCCTGACATAGGCATGTCAGTCATAGGAGGCATATAAATAAATATTTATTGGTAAATGATGAATCAATGAAATAAAATCCACGTTCTGTGACTTTCAACCAAGTGGTCTTCCCATAAGAAATGGCATGTCATTTGTTTTAACCTGACAGGCAATTCTCTGCATTGAAGAAAACTACAGAAAAATTCATTCACAATATTTTAAATGAGCACCATCTTGCCAACATTTAATTAAATCACAATACCTGCATATAAAAAAGGAAAGAAAGAAAACTGTTTCTTCAATAATTGTTAATTGACTCAAATATTACAAATGATACATGAGAAGCAGAAAGCTTTAAATTTTATTTAATGCACACAAGAGTAGAATTATGAGACAGAACACTCTAAATTCTCCTTACTAATGAATGTCTTTGGACCATATCAAAATAATAATCTATCTTTGGTGGATTTCAATGGTGATAAAACTTGTTCTCACTGTCTTGTTAAAAGAACAACGACATTACCAAATCATTTGATGACAGGATAGGATTTCATGAAAGTAAAACAGAGTAAGTATTATTTCTTTAAAGATAATCCATGTCAGATAATTTCTTGGTGGACTAGAGATATATGAGTGACAGAAGAGCATGGGAAGCGGTCTCCCTCAAATGACTATTGGACTTGGCAGATAAATGAAGCAGGATATCAATAGAATATACGTCCTAAAAAAAAAAAAAAACAAGCAATCTCTATTCACCAGGAAAAATGTGGCCCTAATATGACCAGATCTTTCCAGAGAAGACAAAATTACTAATTTTTTTTCAAAATATGAACTCTTTTGTTTAATAAATACCCAAACCAAGCAAAAATGAGGTCACACTCAATATAAATGTCAGAGGTGAAATAAACAGAAAAAGGAAGTCGGAAATTACAGGTAAATCAGAGAGACAAAATCATTTTATAAACTTTCTAACTATCAAAAATGAAAAGGTGAAAATCTTTCATTTTCAAAAATGAAATATATATATACTTCATTTCAAAATATATTTTTAAAATAGTGCATCCATAAAAAAGAACAAAACGCTTTTAAACTTTTTAGAATCCATGGAAGAACTTTTTAAATGAAAAATAAAATTAATTGAATGAATGAACAATAATCAAAGAAAACCTTCAGACATTATAACAAAAAGGCAATTAGAGAGAAAAGATAAGACAATTAGAAGGTTATTCAAGAAATTTGTGTTTCATATTATAGGAGTTTCAGGAAAAAACAATATGAAAATGTAACGAGAAGACATTATCAAATCAATAATACAGGAAAACTTTCCAAAAGTGTTGGAAATGTGTTTCCAATTTAAAAGAGCCTATCAAATGCCCAACAGAATACATTTTAAAAGACTCACATGTCGTTGTAAACTTTCAGAAGACAAGGAATAAAGAGAAGATCTTATCATCTTCAAAAGGACGACCACATTCTCCCATACAGAATGTTAGGTCGTAGATAGTGGAACAGATGTCAGAATGACGTCAGTTTGCTCATCCCCAATCTTGGATTCTAGAAGACAGTGGATTGATGCCTTCAAAATTCTGAGGGAAACTTACTTTCAGCCTAAGATTCTAAATCCAGCCAAGCTATCAATCAAGATGATAAAATAGTCATTTTTACATAAGCAAAAATGGGAAAATGTACTTTCCATGCTACTTGAAATCTAGAAAGAAGAATATATATGATCCAAGAAACTAGAAGAAAGCACGTAGAAGTTGCCAGGCAACAGCTATGTTTTTGTCTTAGTGAGTTCAATCCAAACTGGAGCAGGAGAAGAAAGGTAACAGGAGAAAGAGGTCTCGTGCACACATGCAGGGTTACAGGATTAGGTTTTACGAGGTATTTTGGTTTGGTAAAGTACCAAATGCAAGGTACCAGAAATGGGCTGGCTTTTACAATGGGGATTTATTAACTTACAATTTACAGTTCTCAAGCTGTGAAAATGTCCCAACTCAAGGCACTGACCAGACAAAATCTGGATCCTAAAAACAGGCTGCCAGCATCCAGGACACCTCTGTCACATATCAAGGAACAGGGCCAGCAGCTGCTGGCCCTTCTCTCCTGCATTTCATTGCTTTCAGCTTCTGACTTCAGTGGTTTCCTCTGTTTTCTGTGGGTACTCACTTAGCTTCTCCAGGGTTTCTTTCCAAATTTCCCTAGGCATTTCTCTAAATTTCATCTCTTAGCTTTCTGGGCATTTTCTGTCTTTTATCCTCTCAAAAGGGATTCCAGTGAAAGTTTTAAGACCCACTTTGAACTGAAATAACCTAATCGGGGCGGCTGCCGTGGCTCAGCAGGCAGAGCTCCGACCTGCCGTGCTGGAGGTCTGGAGTTCAATCCCTGGTGCCTCCTGCCCATATGCAAATTAAAAAAAAAAAAAAAGAAATAACCTAATCAAAAGGTCCCAACTACAATCGGGCTGCACCCACAGGCATGGGTTAAAAGAATATGGCTTTTTCTGGGGTTCATAACAGCTTCAAACTACCACTCTCCATCATCTGGACCCCAAAAAAGGCACGTTCTTTCCATATGCAAAATACATTCATTCCATCACAATATGACAAAAACTGAATTTCAATAACAGTATTAAATGCAAAGTCTTATCAAAATCAGTTACAGACATGGTCTGTCCTATGGCAAAATTCCATTCAGGCTGTGGGCCTGTGAAATTTAGAATAAGTTATCTGCTTCCAATATACAATAAGAGACAGTCCTAAAGTGAACATTCTCATTTCCATAGGGAGGAATTGGAAGAAAAACAGGGGTCACCAGACCCAACCAGTTATGAACATCTGCAGGGCATACTTCTTTAGATCTCCAGGCCTCAAAGTCCTTTATAGAAGGTTTTGTCCTTGGGGCTTGATAGAGTGGCAGCCTCACCCTTTCCAAGAACTTGCCCAGTGGCTCTACTCTCTCCAAACACTGGGTAAGGACCCTAACATCTCCAGGCATTGGGGAGCTAGCCATGCTCTTGGCCCCACTCTCTTCAAGCATCAGGGGAGGGAGGGCGTGGCAGGACTCTCTGCTCTCTGCCATCTCCAGGGCACAGACTTAAACCCCGCAGACCAGTGGGTGGCAGCCAGACTCTCTCCAGTCCCTGGGGAATGTGCTCCACCCTTTCTGAAGCCTGGGGCAGCAGCAGTTTTCCTCAACAACAGGCAGAGACCTTCCCTCTGCAAACTCCAGTATAAACTCACCCTTTTTGTGGACACTAGGGTAGGAACTTTGCCAGATAACAAGGGAGAGAGAGAGAGAAAAAAAAAAATATATATATATATATATTTACAAGGGAGTTAAGATAATTATGAACCAAAGAATCTATGCTGAGGAAAGATAAAGTAAAGACCAGGAAAAAAAATTGTATCTCTAATACCTAGTCCTCTAATCTAAGTTCCAAATTGATTTTCTATCTGCCTATTATTGTGTCTACCTGGATACACTGAAAGTTCTTAAAGAATATTTGGAAAAAAGAGCCTATCATCTCTGTCACCAAACTTTCTTCTTCTCTTATAAGCTATTTCAATGAATTGTTTACAATCAAGAATGCTGAACCTATGTTCCTTGTCCTCCAACCAAAATATACTAAATATTTCCAAAATACACCATTTTCTCATTTTCCAGATATTGCCTTAGTTAAATTTCTCATCAATTCTTTACTGATCTCTTATTATTGCTTCTTAATTGCTTCCTCTACCTCTAATTTCTCACTCTTCAATATATCCTCTACATTGATTTTATTATTCCCAGCAAAATGTATTTCAAGAGTTTATATCCCCAGAGAATAATGTTCATCATAGCTAGCAAAGTATTTAAACAGAATTTTAATCTACCTTTAAAGCTTCATTTATTGTTGTTTCAAACCATGAACCTAGTTTTCCAATTATCCTAAATGACTTGACATTCCCTGAATGTACTCTTTCTCAATCCCATGTATAATTAGAATGACCCCGAAGTGAATAAGGTTGAGAAAATGACTCAATACAATTTAGTCATTCTTAGCTGCAAAGGGCCAGTTCTTATGATTCATGTATGAAATCATTCAACTAATGGTTATTAGACCAGTGTCAACAAATGTAATCCTCAAAGCAACTCTGGATTTTGGAATTATTATCTCCATTATAAAATTGAAGAAAATTATTCTCATAAAAGTAAGTATGTTTGATCAAGATAAAGCAATAAATGATATAGGCCCAACATTAGGCAAATTCCATGTAAAACAAAAGTCCATGTTTCACAGAAAACGTGATCTCAGTCCTAGAAAATCCCAAGGAATCCACCAATAAACTAGCTCAGCAAGGTGGCCAATTATATTTCTATTCCCTAGCAATGAACAGTCAGAAACTGAAATTTAAAACAATTCCATTTTTGCTAACATAAAAATATTTAGGAATAAATTTAATTTAAAAGTGCAAGAATTGTACACTAAAAACTTCCAAAATATTGAAAGGGATTAAAGAAGATAAAATAGATGGGAAAACCTTTTGTGGTTGTGCTGGTTTGAAACTATTGTGTATCCCAGAAAAGCCATGTTTTAATCTTGATCCAGTCTTATGGGAGCAACCCTTTCTTTTAATCCTGATTCAGTACTGTAGGGTGGAAGCTTCTGATAAGGTTAGCTCCATAGAGATGTGGCACAGCCAGTTGTGGACCTGAACTTTTGATTAGGTGGAGATGTGGCTCCACCCATTCAAGGTGGATCTTGATTAGTTTACTAGAGTCCTTTAAAAGGGGAATCCTTTTGGAGAAACTGCAGCTGCAGATGCTTGGAGAGGAGTTGCTTGGAGTGCCAACAGATAGAAAGCAGATGCTTAGACCCAGGCAAAGCGCAGCAGACATCACCATGTGCCTTCCTATGAGATGCTAAGCAAGCCGGAAACCAGAGGTGTGTCCCAGAGGAGCTACTTGAAGGCCCCCAGGTGCTTAGAGAGAAAACCGTTGGCGTTAGAAACGGGAAGCAATGGAACCAGGAACAAGGACCAGCAGATGCCAGCCACATGCCTTCCCAGCTGACAGAGGTGTTCCGGAGTGAAAGTACCTCTTGTTGGTGCCTTAATTTGGACATTTTCACAGCCTTGGAATTGTAAACTTGCTAGTTAATAAACTCCCCTTTTAAAAGCCATTCCATTTCTTGTATATTCCATTCCAGCAGTATTAACAAGCTAATACAGCAGTCATGGATTGGAAGATTTACTTTTTTTGTTTTAGTCTTTATGGTTTTTTAATTAGAGAAGTTGTGGGCTTAAAAAAAATCATGCAGAAAACAAAGAGTTCCCATATACTGCCACTGCACACAGATTTCCCTATAATTAACTATTTGCATTAGTGTGGTATCTTTGTTACAATTTATGAAGCAATACTATTAAAATTACACTAATAACTACAGCCCATAGTTTACATTACAGTTCGCTGTATGCGTTGTACAGGCCTCTGTTTGTTTTCTAATTTTTATTTTGAAAACATATAAACAACCTAAAACTTCCCATTTAAATCAGATGCGGTGTTAATTATATTCGCAATGCTCTGCTACTACTACCACCATCCATTACCAAAACATTTCTACCACCCCAAACAGGAACTCAACACCAATTAAGCACTGCCTCTCCACTACCCCCACCACATTCTCCACCCCATCCATAATAACTGTATTCTAGTTACTGATTCTATGACTTTGCTTATTCTAATTGCTTCATCTCAATGTGATCAGATAATATTTTTCTTTTGTGTCTCCCTTATTTCACTCAGCATGACGTCTTCAACGTTCATGCATTCTGTAGTATCTAGAAAAAGTCACCCCTTTTTATAGATGAATAATATTCCATGGTATAAATCTAAAGCATTTTGCATAACTGTTTTGGTTCACTAAAGCTGCCAAAATGTAATATACCAGAAATGAGTTGGCTTCTACCAGAGGGATTTATTAACTTACAATTTATGGTTCTTAGGTAATGAGAATGTCCTACTTAAGGCATCAACAGGACAATACCCTGACTCTGAAGACAGGCTGCTGCCATCTGGGGCTCCTCTGTCACATGGCAAGGTACACGGTGATGTCTGCTGCTCCTTATCTCCCAAGTTTCGTAGCTTTCAGCTTCTGGCTTCAGAGGCTCCTTCTCTCAGCTTCTCTGGGGTTCTTCTCTGTGAGCTTCGCTTAATTTCATCTCTTAGCTTCTTCATGTATGTTATCCTCTTATAAAGGACTCCAGTAAAAGGATTAAGACCCACTTTAAATGAGGTGAGTAACATATCAACTGAAATAACCTAATCAAAGGCCCACCTACAAAAGTTCTGCATCCACAGGAATGGATTAAAAGAGCATGACCTTTTATGGAGTACCTAACAGCTTCAAACTACCACAATATCCATTCATCTATTGATGGACTCATGTGTTGCTTCCATCTTAGGGCAATTATGAATAATGTCATTATTAACATCAGTGTAAAAATATCTATTTGATTGCCTTCTTTCAGTACTTTGTGGTATATACCTAGAAGTAGGATTGCTGGTCATATGGTAATTCTATACTTAACATTCTGAGGAACTAGCAAATTGTTTCCTACAATGGTTACACAATTTTACATTCCCATCAACAATAAACAAGTGTTTTATCTACATTCTCTCTAACTATTGTTATTTTCCATTTTTTAATAGCAGCCATTCTAGTGGAAATGAAATAGTAGCTCATTCTAGTTTTTATTTGCATTTCCTTAATAGCTAATGATAATGGGCATCTATTCATTGTGCTTTTTGGACATTTGTATATCTTCTTTGCAGAAATGTCTTTGCAAATCTTTTACCCAGTTGTGATCAAATGGTTTGTCATTTATTGTTGAGTTTCAGGATTTCTTTATATATTTTGGATATTAACCCCTATTTTTCTCCCATTCTGTAGGTTGTGTTTTTACTTTCATAATGAAGTTCCTTGATGCACAAAAAATTTCAATTTTGATGAAGCCCATTTGTTCATTTCTTTCCTTTTATTACTCATGTTTTTGCTGTAAAGTCAAACCTAGCACAGGGCCCTGAAGATGCTTCCCCATATTGTTTACCAGAAGTTTTATGGTCTTGGTTCTTATATTTAGGTCTTTGATCAATTTTGAATTAAATTTTGTATATTGTGTGAGATAGGGGTCTACCTTCATTCCTTTGAATACAGATATCCAGTTTTCCAGGCACCATTTGCTAAAAAGACTACTTGTTCTCAGTTGACACCCACATCAAAAATCAGTCAGCCATAGATGAGAGGATTTATTTCTGAACTTTCAGTTTGATTCCACTGGTCTATATGTCTGTCTTTGTGCCCATACTTAGTTATTTTGATTACAACAGCTATTTAATACGTTTTAAAATTGGGAAGCATGAGTCCCAAATTTTGCCCTTCTTTTTCAGTGGCTCTTCAATGACCCATATACTTCCACATAATGTAATGATTAGCTTTTCCATTTCTGCAATGAAGACTGTTCAAATTTTGATTGGGATTGCATCAAATCCATAAATTACTTTGGGTAGAATTGACATCTTAATGATATATGGTCTTATATTCCATGAACATGGAATGCTCTTCAAATTATGTAGGTTTTCTTTCATGTTTTTCAGCAATGTTTTGGTAGTTTTCTCTCCAAGGTTAAAACTTTACAGCCGAGGTTAAATTTATTCATAGGTATTTAAATATTTGCATCTTTTAGTTGCTATTGCAAATGGAACTTTTTACTTGATTTCATGTTTGGATTGCTCATTACTAATATATAGAAACAATACTGATTTGAGGGTCATCTTGTATCCTGCTACTGACTGAATATGTTTATTAGGTCTAGTAGCTTTGTTGTTAATTTTTGGGATTTTCTATATACCGGATCATGTCATCAGCAAATAGGGAAGATATTATTCATTTTTTCCAATTTGAATACCTTTTATTTCTTTTTTCTTGCCTAATTACTCAAGTTAGAACTTAAAGTACAATATTGAATAACAGTGGAGACAATGGTAATCCTGGTCCCGATAATAGAGGGAAAACTTTCAGTCTTTCACCATTGAGTATGATGTTAGATGTGAGTTTTCCATATGTGACCTTTATAATGCTAATCAAGTTACCTTCTATTCCTAGTTTTCTAAATGTTTTTATCAATGAGGGGTGCTAGATTTTGTCAAATGCCTTTTCTGCATCAATTGAGACAACTGTGTGTTTTTTTTTTCTTCATCCCATTAATGTGTTGAATTACAATAATTGCTTTTATTATGTTGAACCACCCTTGCAGACCTGAGGTAAATCTCTTTTGATCAAGGGGTGTATGTTTTTGGTTTGCTAAAGCTGCCAGAATGCAATATAAAAGAAATGGTATGGCTTTTAAAAAGGGAATTTATTTAAGTTATAAGTATGCAGATCTAAGGTCATAAAAATATCCAAACTAAGGCATTCAGAGAAAGACGCTTTGACTCATGAAAGGCTGAAGGGTCCAGAACACCTCTGTCAGCTGGGAAAGCTCATGTTTGGTGTCTGCTGGGGTCTTTGGCTTCTGGCTTCACACAGCTTCTATGGGGGTATTTAATTTCTACATCTCCAAATGTCTGGATCTCCTGTTGGCTCTGTCAGCTCTGAAGCTTTTTCCAAAATGATTCCCTCTTAAAGGGCTCCAGTAAGGAATCCTACCTTGAATGGGTGGAGATGCATCTCCATGGAAACCACCTAATCAAAAGATCCCACCCACAATTGGGTGGATCACATCTCCATGGAAACAATTTAATCAAAATAACCCAAAGGATCCCACCCACACTATTGAATGAAGATTAAAGACATGACTTCTCTGGGGTACACAACAGTTTTAAATGAGCATAGTATATAATTTTTTTAACGTGCTGTCAGATTTGGTATGTAGTATTTTTTTCGAGGATTTGTACATCTATATGTATAAGGGAAATTGGTCTATATTTTCTTTTCTTGTGGTACTTTATCTAACTTTTGCTATTAGGGTGATGTTGGCATCAAAGAAGGATTTAGGATGTTTCCCTCCTCTTCAACTTTTTTGAAGAGTTTGAACAGGATTGGTGTTAACTGGAATGTTTGATAAAATTCACCAGTGAAGTCATCTGGTGTGTTAGCTTGCAAGCTGCTGGAATGTGATATACCAGAACTGAAACAGCTTCTATAAGGGGGAATTTAATAAGTTACAAGTTTACAGTTCTAAGGAAGTGAAAATGACCAAAGTAAAGCACCCACAAGAGGTTACCTTCACTCAAGAAAGGCTGATGAGTCAGGAACACCTCTGTCAGCTGGGTAGTCACATGACTGGCATCTGCTGGTCCTTTGCTCTAGGGCTCCATTGCTTTCAGCCTCTGTTCCTGTGGGGGTTCCTCACTTTACTTCAGGGCTGGCTTTCATCTCTTGTCTTCCCTTGGCTCTTTTCAGGTCCTGGCTTGCTTAACAACTCATGGCAAAATCTGTTGGGCTCCAAGCATCTCCAAACATCCGTGCCTTTGTTCTCCATGTGTCTGCATCTGTGTCAGCTCTGCTGTGAGATTTCTGTCGACTTGAGACTTCTGCTCTGTCAGCTCTGAGTCTTCTGTTGTTTCTGTTATTTCTCCAAAATGTTTCCACTTTTAAAGGGTTCCAGTAAACTAATCAAGACCCCCCTGGAATGGGTGGAGTCAACTCTCCATCAAGTCAAAAGTTAAGACCCACAATTGGATATGTTACATCTACATGGAGATAATCTGATCAAAATTTTCCAGCCTACGGTGTTGATCAGGATTAAAAGAAATGGTTGCTCCCACAAGATTGGATCAAGATTAAAACATGGCTTTTCTAGGGCACATAATACTTTCAAACTGGCACATCTGGTCATGGATTTTTGTTAGTAGGCTTTTGATTACTGATTCAATCTCTACTTGTTAATGTTCTTTTGAGATCTTCTCTTCCTTCTTGAATCAGTATAAGGTATTTTGTGTTTCTAGGAATTTTTCCATTTCATCTATTGTATCTAATTTGTTGGTGTTCAGTTGTTCTTATATTCTCTTATAATCATTTTTATATATGGGAGGTTATTTGTAATATACTTCCTCTCATTTCTGATTTTGGATCCTATCTTTTTTTTTCCTAGTCAGCATAGTTTAAGGTTTGTCTATATTATCTTTTCAAAGAAGCAAGCTTTGTTGTTGATTCTCATTATTGTATCTCTTTGTCATTTATCTCTTCTTTAATGTATTTCCTTCCATCTGCTCATTTTTGGTTTTAATTTGGTTTTAAAATTTTAATTTTCTCTAGAACTTCCAGTTTCAAGATTAGGCCTCTGATTCAAGAACTTTCTTCTGTTTTAATGTAAACATTTAGAGCTACAAACTTCCCTCTAAGCACAGTCTTTGCTGCATCACATAAGTTTTAGTGTGTTCTGTTTCCATTTTCATTCATCTCAAGATGTTTCCTAATTTCCCTTGTGATTTCTTCTTTGACTCATAGGTTGTTTGTGTGTTTTTAAATTGGCATGTATCTGTGAATTTTCCACTCTTCTCTCTGTTATTGGTTTCTAGCTTCATTCCATTGCGGTTTGGAAAGATATGTTGTATGACTTCAATTTATTAAAATTTATTGAGATTCATTTTGTAACCTAATATATGGCCTACCCTGGAGAATGACACATGTGCATTAAAGAATTTGTATACTGCTGCTAATGTGTGGAGCATTCTATATACATATGTAATTTCCACTTTGTTTGTAGTACCATTCAAGTCTTCTATTTACTTCTTTTTTTTTTGCATGGGCAGGCCCAGGAACTCAACCCAGGTCTCCGGCATGGCAGGCGAGAATTCTGCCACTGTCACACTGCCCTTCTATTTACTTTTGACCTTTTGTTTAGATGTTCTGTCCTTTATTGACAGTGGTGTATTGAAGTTCCCTACAATTATTGTAAAACATCCATTTATCTGTTCAAATCTGTCAATAATTGCTTCATCTATTTTGGGGCTTTGCAATTAGGTTTATATATATTTATGATTATGTCTTGTTGAATTGACCCCTTTACCCGTATATAGTGGATTTCTTTGTCTTGGGTAAGTTTTTGACTTAAAGTCTATCTTAACTGATATCAGTATAGCTACCTCAGCTCTTTTTTGGTTCCTCTTTGCCAGGTATAAGGTTTTCAGTCCTTTAACTTTAAAACTATTAGTGTGTTTGAATTTATTGTGAGTCTTTTGTAAACACCATATAGCTGGGTCATGCTTTTATCTATTCTGCCAGTCTGTGTCATTTGGAGAGTTTAATCCATTTACATTTAAGTCACTACTGATAATGCAGGCCTGACTTCTGACATTTTGCCATTTGGTCTTTGTAAGTCTTACACTATTTTCGTCCTTCAATTCTTTCATTTAACACCTAGGTTCATTGTTTTTTGTAATTTTTGTGTTGTACCATTTTGAGTCATTTCTCATTTCTTTTTGCATATATTTTTTCAGGTATTTTATTTGTGGGTATCATGGAGCTTCAAATTAACATCTTAAATCTGTAACAATCACATTTTTATTCCAACTTAATTTCAATAGCAAACACATAAACATTATTCCTAAACCCTATTTCCCCCACTTTTTTGTTGTGTTGTTACAAATTATATCTTTATATATTATATGTGGAAAACCATATAGTTATCATTACTTTTTATGCATTTGCATTTCAGAACATATTAAAAGTAATAGTTGAATTTCCATACCACACAAAATGCAATGCAGGTGCATTGGCATTTATAATTATCTAGATGGCTACCTATTACAGAGATCTTCATTTCTTTATGTCACTCTGGTCTTCTGTTCATTATCCTCTCCTTTCAATCTGAAAACTGCCCTTTAGCATAGCTAGTAGGGAAAGTCTAGTGGTGATGAACTTCCTCAGCTTTTGTTTATCTGGGAATATCTCAGCCCTTCTCTCATTTTTGAAGGACAGTCTTACTGGATATAAAATTTCGGGTTGGCAATTGTTTTCATTCAATGCTTTTTTTTTGCTTCCAGGTGTTAATGAGGAATCATGACATAATCGTATTGGGACTCCCCTGTATGTAACACACTGATTTTTTTCTTGCAGATTTCAAAACACTCTTTCTCCTTGATACTGGACAGTTTGACAGCTAAGTGTCTAGGCATGGTTCTCTTCAAGTTTATCCTTTTGGGGGTTTGTATGGATTAGTAAATATGCACATTCATGTCTTTTATCAAATTTAGGAACTTTTCTGCTATTATTTCTTTGAATATTCCTTCTTCCCCTTTCTCTCTTTTTTCTCCTCTGGGATTTGCATAATGCATATATTGGTATCCTTGAAAACGTTCCCACAGATCCCTTAGAGTCTGTTCACTTTTCTCATTCTTCTTTCTTTCTGCTCCTTATTCTGAATCATTTCAATTGCCTTATGTTTTCATTCACTCATTATTTCTTCTGCCAGCTCCAATCTGATATTGATACCCTTTAAGGAACTTTTCATTTCAGATATTGTAGTCTTCAAGAACAGTATTTCTGTTTGGTTCCTTTTAAAAATGTCTATCTTTTTATTGAGACTCTCATATTATTTATTCATTGTTTTTCTGATATACTTTAGTTCTTTCTCTGTGTTTTTCTTTATCTCCTTGGTCATACCAAGGATGATTTAAAAAAAAAATCCTTTGTCCAGTATATCTAAACTTTTGTGTCTTTCACTGTTGGTTTCTGGATTTTTATTTTTGTTTTTTTGAATAGGCCTTAAATTCCTCTCTTTGTTTGCCCTGTAATCTTTTATTGCACACTGTATATTTTGATATTTTAAAGTATTAACTCTTAGATTTAAGCCCTGTGCTGTCTGTTCCTTGTGTTTATATTTAGCAACGAAATCAAGAGATTTCCTTGAGTCCCACGAGCTAACAAGTACACACACACACACACACACAAAACCACTTTTCACAGTCTTTGCAAATTTGCTCTGCATTGTTTGGTACTCTCCTTCTGAGTTTAACTCTCCCATCAGGAAGATCAGCCCAAGATTATTGTGAACTACAGGGTACTCTCTGTTTTTTTCTAGAATTAATATTTTTATGATGGCAGAAATTCTCAGATTTATCTACAAATTCAACTCAATATCTATCAAAATTCTAGCATCCTTTCTTGCATAAATTAAAAATTCATGTGGAAATGCAAAAGGCTTAGAATGGTCAAAACAATATTAAACAAGAAGAACAAAGTCTGAAGGATTCATACTTCATAATTTCATAACTTACTGCAAATTTATAGTATATGGTGTTGGCAAATGGATAAACATATACATCAATAGAATAGTATTGAGATTCAAAAACTGAATTTTCATAATTTATGGTCAAATGATTTTCTACAAGAGTGCCAAAACAATTAAATGGGGAAAGTTAGTATTTTCAATCAATAGCCTACATACAAAAGCATGAAGAACTCTTACTTCACACCATGTACAAAAAATTAACTCAAAATAGACCAAAGTCCTAAGTATAAAAGCTAAAACTATGAAATTATTTGAAGAAAACCTAAGCATAAATCTATCTGGCCTATTTCTAACAATTTCAATTTCTGAAACCAAAAGCACAAGCAAAGCAGCAAAAGAAAAAATAGAGAAATTGGACTTCATCAAATTTTTTTTAAGTTGTGTCTCAAAGGACACAGTCAAGAAAGTGAAAATACAATCTTTGTATTTTTAAAGAATGAGAGGAAAATATTTGAAAATCATATATCTGATAGAGCACCTCTGTCCAGAATACATAAATAACCCTTACAACTTAAAATTACGAGTAATCAAATTTTTAAAATGGGATAAGGCTCATAATAAACATTCTTCCAAAGATATATAAATATCCAAGAAACTCAGCAGCATCAGTCATTAGGGAAAACAAAGCAAAATTCAATAAGATAATATTTTATATCTACTAGGATGGCTAAAATTTAAAAGGCAGACAATAACAAGTTGTTCTAGTTTGCTAGCTGCTGGAATGCAATATACCAGAAACAGAATGGCCTTCAAAAAGGGGAATTTAATGAGTTGCTAGTTTGCAGTTCTAAGGTTGAGAAAGTGTCCCAGTTAAAACAAGTCCAATCAAAGGCATCCAGGGAAAGATACCTTGGTTCAAGAAGGCCAGTGAAGTTCAGGGTCTTTTTCTCAAGTGGAAAGGCACATGGTGAACACAGTCACAGTTTCTCTCTTGTCTGGAAGGGCACATGGCAAACACAGCAACATCTGCTAGCTTTCTCTCCTGGCTTCCTGTTTCATGAAGTTCCCTGGGAGGTGTTTTCCTTCTTCATTTCCAAAGCACTGGCTGATGGACTCTCTGCTTCTTGTGGCTATGTCATTCTTCTCTGCTCTCTCTGAATCTCTCTCATTCTCCAAAATGTTTCCTCTTTTATAGGACTCCAGAAACTAATCAAGACCCACCCAAATGGCTGGAGACGTGCCTCCACCCAATCCAGCTTAACAACTACTCTTGATTGAATCACATCTCCAGGGGGATGATCTAATTACTGTTTCAAACATTCAAGACTGAATAGGGATTAGAAGAAATGGCTGCCTTTATACAAAATGGGATTAGGATTAAAACATGGCTTTTCTAGGGACATCCATCCTTTCAAACCAACACACAAGTGTGGAAGAGGATGTGGGTCAGTTGGAACCCTCAAACATTGTAGGAATGTAATGGCACAGCTGCTGAAAACAGCTCATCAGCCTTTTAAAAAGTTAAATATAGAGTCACTATATAAACCAGCAATTCTGCTCCTAGGTGTGTATCTAAGAGAACTGAAGAGACATGTCCTCACAAAGACTTGAACACAATATTCCGAAAAATATTATTCATAATAGCCAAAAGGTGGAGAGAGCACAAATGTCCAATAACTGACAAATAGATTTTAAAAATGCAGAATATCCACATAATCAAATATTATTTAATAATTAAAAAGTCTGATAGTGATACACGCTATAATATGGACAATGCGTGAAAACTTTGTGCTAAGTGAAATAAGCCAGTAAAGACCACTTATCATACAATTTCATTTTTTTGAAATGTCCAGAACGGGAAAAATCCAGAGAGGAAGAAAGTGTGTTACTGGTTGTCATGCTGTTGGGGAGGAATGTAATGGTGAGTTACTGCTAATTTGTAAAGGATTTCATTTAGGTATGAAAATAGTATTGAATTAGATAGTAGTGATGGTTGCACAGCCTTGTGACTATACTAAATGTCACTGAATGGTACACTTTAAATCGGTGAATTTTATGTGTGAATTATAAATCAATTAAAACTAAAAGGCCCATGTGTTCATGAGTCAAAAGTTTAAGACCAGAAACTGGGATTTTACTCGGGATCAGTAAGAGGACATGCAACTCAGAGAAATAAAGCAGCTGCTATCATCTGGCTTTTAATTTTTAAAAAATGTAGCTCTACTTTCAGAGGCTAGAAATGCAGCAGGTAGAGTGTGCATCCATGAGCAAAAGGGGCACTTAGAAATAGAGTAGTTTTTGTTATGTTTGTAGTGTGGGATGCATATGGGAGAGAGGTAGTCATTGGAGATAAGCAAGTGAGTGATAAAGGGTTTCCATAAAAGGGTAATGAATTTGGACCTGTTTACATAGACCAAGTAGTTCAAAAACTATTATTTTCTAAGAACCTGAGAAACTGTTGGAAAATATATATTCCACCTTCTTCACCACTCCAGAGACACTGATGCTGGGCCTCTCAGAGTAGGCAGGAACAGGCATTGTCAGTCCCTTCAGAGGATTCTACTATGTAACCAGCTTCCAGAAATGCTCTGCCAGGTGACGACTATATGAAAATTCTGGCACATAATGAAGATGTTCTGAATTAAAACAGTGCCAATAAAAGTGTAAAGAAAAGGACAGAATAGGAGAAAATTAAGAGGGGCCCTGTAAAATTAATTGCACAAATTCACTCATTCAACGTATTTTCATTTAATACCTATTTTGTATAAAGTACAGGGTTAAAATGGTAAAATCATTCCTCATGGAAATTTTATTCAATTTAAAAAAATACAGGCTATTATTTAGCCATTAAAAGGAATGAAGTTCTGATACATGTGACACCAATGAACCTTGAAGACGTCATGTTGAATGAAATAAGCCACACACAAAGAACAAATGTTGTATAATCTTTCTGATATGAAATAATTAGAATAAGCAGAAAAAAAAATACAGGATGTACGGAGGAGGAAGAATTTAAGTGATGACTCTCCCACTTCTAGCAACACAGGTTGGCTAAGTGGCCATATCCATTAAGATACGGAATACAGTAGTTGTACCAGCAAATGTTTACATGCCAGCGAAGGCCTTCATACATATTCAGTCATTTATTCCTCACAGTAGCCACATAAGGAAGATCCTGTGTCATCATTCCTGTTTTCAGGACGAGGAAACGGACATGGGAGTGGGGAGTCAATCACTTCGTATGCTAACACGAGGTGGTGGGACCTGGCTTTAAACCAAGCGCTTCGGCTGCAGGGAGAGACTGCAGTGAAGTTAATGCTCTAATTAGTCAAAATCTCATTTTTATTTGATTACCATACCCCTGGCTTCCATCTCCAGGGTTCTCGCATTTATCCCAGAGCAGGCATTCCTCATCTAGGAATTATAGACGAGGTTTAGGAAGTTCATGAACCTTTGAAACTGATGGATATTTTGCATGTCCATGTTTACTTACGTTCTTCTTGGTGAGAGAATCTGCAATTTCAATAAAATGAGTTTATTAAAGAAATAATAAGTTAAAGAGCTCTCTTCCAGCATGCATTTCTCCCATTTCATCACCTGTTTGGTGGCACTTTGAGGAGAAAGCTTCCCAGGCAAGCGTGTATGTTCATGGTGCATTAGAATGGAGGCCTCTTCTCTCCTCCCCTCCTTTCCAGAGCTCTTAGAAGCCTACGGTAAAGCATCAGTCAGTGAGACTCCCAGCCTTATCGTTACAATCAGGCCCCAACAGAGGCAGAAAGCACAGATCTCTTCCTTGGCCATCGCACTACTAAACAGATTGTTACTGAGAGTTTATGAACTGACATTTCTGGATGTGATTTTTCTTGCTCGGTTGGTTCACATCCCTCACACGACCTCTGCACTCTGGCAGAGTACCTGAGCATAGCTCCCACGGAATTCAGGGAGGGCTCTTCCCCCGAACGAGTACTGTGGGTGAATACAGCAGCATAAGTTAGTCCTGAGTCTTTTAGTGAACACAGCTTTTCCCAGGAGAGGTGTGTTCCTTCTAATAGTACCCTCTTTCAAGGCAAAATTCTAATTTCAGAGCATTGCCCACTTAGGTTTAATTTTTAAAGAGAAGTTCTCAGCATTTATTCAAAAGTAGTACCTAGTATTGTTGCCTTGGTTTAGTAGAAGGAAGAAATGAAGAGAAAGAAATTTTGAAGGCAGTCCTGGAACTTAATAAGAATGTTGTTAAAAACGTAGTGCTTCACCAAAGATGCTCGATGAAAAGTACAGATTCCTGGGTCCCACACAAATATTCTGAACCAGAATTCCCCTGGATTCTGCATTACTAACCAGCACTCCAGGTGATTCTTATACATTCTAACATGATTTAGATGGCTGGGTATATCTGATGCCAGATATTTATAGCAGAGTCCTGAAATCACAAGGCTCCATAATGGACTATCAGGGGTTGTTCGGCCCAACTGCTGGTTTTTGTTAGCTTCCGGATAACCTCAGGAACAGAGCAACAGATGCTAACCAGAGGTGGATGCTGAGATGGTCCCTGTGGCCATGTGGCTTTCCGGGTCACTCACTATATCCCACTTTGAAGTAAATGCTGTGGTCTGGAGAGATCCCACTTAATTTCTCACACTCCTAACTTCCCTGTAGCAGGGTTAGCAGCATACACTTTTCAAACCAAGAGGCTCTTTTGAGTCAACATTATTTCAACAGCTTGTGAGCAAAAGGGTTTCAGAGTATAGCAGTGAAAGAAAGGACTGTTTAAAATCCCTCTCTCCATACCACCACACTCCCAGTTATTTATCCTGGACAGAACTCAAAAATGAAAATGAGGAAGAAAAATGCAGCTTTCAAAAATGAACAATTTTTGTAGTTAGGAAATACCCTCCTCTATTTCATCCAATCTCCAAGTCTTACTTTGATCTCCTTAGTTTTCATTCAATTATTCAAATACTTTTCTAACTCAATCTTTTCAGTCACCAGACTGTCTCAAAGTCTTGGCCTCCAGTAAGCTCCTATTCAGCTCATATCTCTCTGACCCACAGAACTACCCACCACCTCCATCTTATTAGCTCATTCCAACATGCATACTTCCCCACAGTGTCAGCCTGTAGACTCTGCTCATCCTCTCCAATGAACGGGGGTCTCTGAGACCTTTTTTGTTCTACCTTTTCTGAGCCATTTCTGTGAGTAGAATAGTGCTGATCGGGGCACGCAAAGCTGAAGAGAGTAACTGATTTTCTCTAACTTACTCTGATAGAGGTGTCACAGAGCTGCATATGTTACAATCATGAACCTCTTAAGAGCAACAATAATAAAATAAAATAGCTAACATTCATTGTGTTCGCCATGTGGTCAGCACCGTGTAGATTGCTTTACACACAGTATGCCATTTAATCCTTGTCAAAACCCAACGAGTTGGATTCCATTATTATCCTCATTTTAGAGATGAGGAAACTGAGGTTTAGAAGAGTTAAATAACTAAGTGAAGAGGTCATACAGATATTAATTGATGTAGCTGAGACTCCAATTCAGAATTGTTGGATTCCATTCCTCACATGTTTTTGTTCATTTTTATCAGATAACATGGATTTGCCAGCATATCACAAAATACCTTTGACAAGATGGGTTAATTATTTCAAATCAAGAAGACTGGAGTTAGATGTCTCCATGGGTAGTTAAATTCAGAACTCTCTATTATCAGCGTTTTGGGGTCATATTATTTGAGATTTTCTGGTCTTCCCTCATGATCATAACATAGCCCCTGTATTGCAAGACATCATTTCTTCATATGACAATATCAAAAGGCAGAAAATAAATGAGGAAGGTATCTCTTCCCCGACATGCCTCTTTTTGTTTGTTTGTTTTGTTTTTATTTTTTAAATTTTTATTGTAAACAACAAACATACAAACATTCTTGACATGCAAACACTCTTGACATGGTTACAATCAATGACTCATAATACATCACATAGCTGTGTATTCATCACCATGATCATTTTTTTTTAACATTTGCATCTTTCCAGTAAAAGAAATAAAAAGGAAAAAACTTATACATGCCATACCCCTTACCACTCCCTCTCATCGACCACTTGTATTTCAATCTACTCAATTTATTTTAACCTTTTTCCTCCAATTATTTGTTTATTTTTTATCCATATTTTTTATTCATCTGTCCACACCATAGATAAAAGGAGCATCAGACACAAGGTTTTCACAATCACACAGTCACACTGCAAAAGCTATGTCATTATACAATCATCTTCAAAAACATGGCTACTGGAACACAGCTCTACATTTTCAGGTACTTCCCTCCAGCCATTCTACTACACCATAAAATTAAAAAGAGGATATCTATATAATGCATAAGAATAACCTCCAGGATAACCTCTCGGCTCTGTTTGAAATCTCTCGGCCACTGACACTTTATTTTGTCTCATTTCTCTCTTCCCCCTTTGGTTGAGAAGGTTTTCTCAATCATTTGATACCAAGTCCCAGCTCATCCCAGGATTTCTGTCCCACATTGCCAGGGAGGTTAAAGCCCTGGGAGTCATGTCCCTGTAGAGAGGGGAGGACACGCCTCTCTTTTTAATGGGAAAAATATTTCCCAGAATTCCACGCGGGCCTCCTTTTCTAATTCATAGAGTAGAAACATTTAACATTCCTCTCTGCCCCCAAAAATCAATCTTTGGTGAAGCAGAATAGAGGGTCTTGCTTAGTTTAAGAATGACTCAGTCCATGGAACCTGAGAAGAAGCTCACCTCCCATGAGCACACTGCAACCTACCCCAATTTCTAAAGAAAATCACAGTCTCCCTTCCACATATTCTATCTTTTAATTTTTTAAGGCAGGTCAGTAGTGCCTCAACACTCCTGGATTCTGCAGTATTTCCTTGACCTATCCAGTGCTGAATCTCCAGTACCCATATCTGAAAATGCACCATATATTCTGAATGGAGGAAAAGATTTAATGTAAATTTTAGTGTTTTTTTTTTTTTTTTTTTTTATGGGTACGTTCTGGGAATTGAACCCAAATCTCTGGCATGGCAGGTAAGAATTCTGCCACTGAGCCACCATTGCACTGCCCCAATTTTAGTGCATTTTAATCAAGTCGGAAACACATGAATCAGATGACAAATATATGACTCATTCTCAAGTAGTTACGATTTATGTTAAAAAATAAAAGTCAATTACCTTTCACTTGATAGTATTTTTACTCTATTTCACTTAAGCCTCTCCTATTGTTGTTTATGCTTGTTTCTTAGATTTCCTGTTTCCTCTTACAAAAATCCACCTTCTCAAAATTTCTTTATTGTCTTTCTCTGACTTGTACCACACCAATTATTTATGAATGAGAGAGGTTATAATTTCTTTCTTTATTTCCTACACTGTGCAAGGACTGTCACAAAAAGACTGTTATTTTCTATTTTGTTCCAAATTGCTCAAATACTATCACAAAATATAAATGTATCTGGATAACTGGGAGTTTATGTAATTGGGCAGTTTATCACATGGAGAGATTCAGATTCTAAGGGTTGGGTAATTGGGATCTTCTCTATAAGAATAATATTTTATTTGTGTGTAGCTTCTTCTTTCTTTCTTTGTATAACAAACCCATTTGGCTTGCTAAACCATTTGGAGTAGAGAAGCCTTCTGTAATCTTTCATCTCTCACAACTCTAACCCAAACGCATTCACTGCAACCAAATGTGCTTTCTTGTTGCTCCTATCATTTAGTTGTCTTTTCAAAACCCCAAGTTGTCCTGACTCCACTAATCCACATTCTTGTATTATTTTAAGACCTAAGTAAGGCTCAGTTAGTTTAGGAAATATACCCATTTTTATAGAAGCATTTCTTATTCCAAATCATTCTTTCCATTCCTCATAATCTCATACCCCATAGAATCAGATTTTCAGGTTAAAAAGGACTATAGAACCTCTCACACTTTATAAATTAGGAAGCTTGGGCTTGGATAAAGTAAGGCAGCTTTCTCATAAGCACACAAGTCCTTAAGGCTTTAAGGGGTTTCTGCTACCAAAATCCAGATAAGAATGGGGCTGATAATGCAGAAGCCAAAAAGGAGAGAAGCAATGAAAACTGAAGGTCTGGATGTCACAGAAGGGAGGGAGGAAGGAGTTCTTCCAGCCAGTGAAACTGAATAGCATGGACTCAGTGTTTACTGTTCTTAAGTGGAGAACTTCCTCTCACCAACTTATGGATAACCTGCTTCCAAATAGAACTCAACCCTTCTAAACAACACCACTACCCCAAATTCAGGGCATCTGGGCAATCCATTACTTAATCTTTCAGGAAAAGCAACCATTTTCCAAAAAATTCATCTCAAGAAAAATAAAACTATGTAGGAGATTCCATTACTTATGCCCTGTTAGTTTGCAAGTGATCGAAAATCATATTTCAATTTAGTGTTAAGCAATAATGCTCCGGTAACCAAAAACATTGCCAGAATTGTTGCTTACCACCCCTTGTTTCTGCTTTTCTCTGCATGCCAGCCTCATTATCACAGATTAATGATGAATATGAAAGCACTTCAGTGCTCCATCAGCAAAGAAGAGCTACCCAATTCCAGAAGGAGCACAACGGCCTCTGTGCACATCAAGGGAGCATGTAGGTCTGTCTGCTGGTGGCCTGCAGAACTCACTATCCCAGAACTTGTCCTGAGTGCTGAAGGCAACTCAGAAAGTTCTCCTACAGAACACTGTGGAAGGCAGTCAAGTCATGCTGCCTGGGGCAAGAGATTGCTGGCGGTAGGATATACAGTGCAGTATGAGATTGCTGGCTGTAGGATATACAGTGCAGCCACCATGAGGAAACTGTCTTCTTGGGGAGAGAGGATATTTGTAACCATGTAAACAGGGGACTTCCTAGGGCCACACGAGCATTTCCCAGACAAGTTACATGCATATGGTTTGCTCTTAAGCTAGTCTCATACAATTGATCATATGGATAAGCTCTAAAGGAGAGTATTTGCCCAGGTTGATCTGCAGAGACTGGGAAACATGTTTTCTTTATTTTCTTCTTTCTGGCATTCAAAGAAAACCCAGTCATTATAGTAGTAGGATTCAAGTTTAAGGAACAGACACTGCAGAGTCTAAACTTCAGCAATAACACATTAAAATATCAAAATATATGAGTTTCAACAAAAGGTAACAAAAAACCAAGCAGATTCTAAGAGTCACAAATGAGAAGCAATATGTCACATACAAGTGAGCCTAGATAAGATTAAGTACCGATTTCACACCTGAAACCATGGGAGCAAGAAGACAGTGGGGACAATAACAACAGGAGAGGTTCCGAGATGGCAGCTGAGTGAGGTGTGGAAATTAGTTTGTCCTACAGAGCAGCTAGTAAATAGCCAGGAACGGTACAGAACAACTGCTGGAGCCACATCAGTGACTGGACACACAGCATACACCAGTCTGGACAAGCTGGATCAGTTGCCATACCACACAGAACTGTAAATCTCCCAAACCATAGAGGCTGATGCCCCTCACCTACAGGCTAGTTCCCCGAGGGGAAAGGAAAGAGACTTTACTAGCATCAGGGGCTGAGCTCAACCAAGCTCCAACTGCAGAATTAATTTAAAAAATTCTGACTACTGAATATAGGCCCCCAACTCAGATAAACCTCAAGTAAGAGCTAAAGGAGCTAGGAGTTTTTGCCCTTGCACAGAGGGGACAGGGTTGATGGAAAACAAAAAACAAAACAAACAGGTTTTTTGGATTGGACAACACAAAATACTTGAAAAGGGCTGGACCTTAAAAAGAAGGGGGACCACATAGAACCCATACCAACTTAAGCTGTTGATTAACAAACTCAAGGGATGGGGGTCCTGCTCTGAAAGGGATTTTTTTTTTTTTTTGCTTTGTTTCTACTGCTTAATAGCTTATTAGATAGAACTGCAAGTCTTCTCAAACTCCAAATGCCCCAGGCAAGGTTGGAATTAAGCTTGTCTGAGAGAAAAAGAGGCTGATGAGGTGAAAGGAGTTAATTCCCTGGAGGCTGTGCCAGGAGAGAGGTGGTACCCATGTCAGGTGGAATCCCTCTCTCAAGGAATTCAGGCCCCAGGGACTGGAAAATTGAAGTGATTAAAGCCAGCCTACAACCTCTCCTCTGTCACAACCCTGCCCCCAGCAGGGAGAGACTGCTGAAGTTAAAGGCACCACATCATTTTATGCTGGTTGGAAACCACAGGCAGACAAGCACCACATACTGGGCAGGGTAGGATAAACATAGAGTCTAGAGGCTTCATAGTGAAGTCTTTCAACCTGCTGGGTCTCACCCTCAGAGAAACCTGAAGCAGGTGACTCTTTCCTCCTAAGAAGAGGCCAGTATAATCTGGGAAAATCTGACTGGGGTCTATAATATCTAAGTAGACCCTCCTAAAAAATAAAAGGCTCCATATAGGCAGGGCAAAAAAACAGAAAAACAAGAACAGAAAAATTCTGATCCATTAAACAAAACCTATGCTAGCAGTCTAGAATAACTGAACTGAATGTCAAAGAACAGATAGAGAAAAAGCCATCCAGCAAAAATATCCTAGGTAAAAGTGTGAATATAATCTCCAGAATAAACTAATTAAGGAAATCAAATGCCTAGATGCCAGCAAAAAATAATGAGTCTTATTAGGAAAGTTGAAGATGTGGCCCAGTCAAAGGAACAAACCAATAATTTAAATGAGATATAGGACTTGAAACAACTAATTCAGGATGTTTGAACAGACATGGAAAAATTTCATGAAAAATCAAATCAATGAGTTGAGTGAGGATATGAAGAAAGTAATGGGCAAACAAAAAGAAGTAATCAAAAGTCTGAAAAAACAAATCACAGAACTTAAGAGAATGAAAGGGACAGTAGAAAAGAAAAAAAAACAACAGAAACCTACTATGTTAGATTTCAACAGGCATAAGAAAGGATTAGTGCACTGGAGGACAGGACTTCTGAAATCTGACATGCAAAAGAAAACATAGGGAAAAGAACAGAAAAATATGAGCAGGGACTCAGGAAATTGAACGACAATATGAAGTTCATGAATATACATGTTGTGGGTGTCCCAGAAGGAGAAGAGAAGGGAAAAGGAGGAGAAAGACTAATAGAGGAAATTATCACCAAAAATTTCCCATATCTTATGAATGACATAAAATTACAGCTCCAAGAACTGCAGCATACCCCAAACAGAATAGCTTTAAATAGACATACTCCAAGACATTTACTAATCAGAATGTCAGATGTCAAAGAGAGAGAATTTTGAAAGCAGCAACAGAAAAGCAATCCAACACATTCAATCCAATAAAATTATGTGCAGATTTCTCAGCAAAAACCATGGAGTCAAGAAGACAGTGGTATGATGTATTCAAGATTCTAAAAGAGAAAAACTGCCAACCAAGAATTCTATACCCAGGAAAATTGTCCTTCATATACAGAGGGACAATCTGGGGGGGTTGTTCATATGAAACTTAATCTCACAAAGATAGGCTAAGCCTACTTAGGCCTAAGAGTCACCCCCAGAGAACGTCTTTTGTTGTTCAGATGTGGCCTGTCTCTCTCAGTCCACACAACAAGCAAACTCACTGCCCTCCCCCTCTCTACATGGGACATGACTCCCAGGGGTGTGGACCTTCCTGGCAATGGGGGACAGAAATCCTAGAATGAGCTGGGGCTCAGAATCAAGGGATTGAGAAAACCTTCTCGACCAAAAGGGGGAAGAGCAAAATGAGAGAAAATAAAGTGTCAATGGCTGAGAGATTACAAACAGAATCAAGAAGTTATCCTGGAGGTTATTCTTATGCATTATATAGATATCACCTTTTTAGTTAAGGTGTAATGGAGAGGCTGGAGGATAGTGCCTGAAATTGTAGCACTGTGTTCCAGTAGCCATGTTTCTTGAAGATGATTGTATAATGATACAGCTTTTGCAATGTAACTGTGTGATTGTGAAAACCTTGTGTCTGATGTATCTTTTATCTACCTTCTCAACAGATAAGTAAAACATATGGATTAAAAATAAATAAATAATAGGGGGAACAAATGTTAAATTTAGCAGATTGAAATGCTAGTGATCAATGAAAGGGAGAGGTAAGGAGTATGGTATGTATGAATTTTTTTCTGTTTTCTTTTTATTTCTTTTTCTGAATTGATGCATATGTTCTAAGAAATGATAATGATGATGAATATACAATTATGTGATGATATTGTAAGTTATTGATTATATATCAAGAATGGGATGATCATATGGTAAGAATGTTTGTTTTTGTATATTGTTATGTTGAATTAAAAATAAATAGGTAAAAAATTTTTAAATGAGGGGGAAATTAAAACATTTCAGACAAACAGCCACTGAGAGAATTTGTGACTAAGAGACTGGCTCTCTGCAAGAAATACTAAAGGGAGCAATAGAGGCAGAGAGAAAAAGAAAGAGAGAGAGTTGTGGAGAAGAGTGTAGAAATGAAGATTATCAGTAAAGGTAAAAAGAGAATAAAAAATAGACACGACGTACAACGTCCAAAAGGCAAAATGATAGAAGAAAGTACTGCCCTTACAGTAATAACACTAAATGCTAATGGATTAAGCTCCCCAATCAAAAGACATAGACTGACAGAATCTATTAAAAAACAAGACCTATTTATAAGCAGTCAACAGGAGATGCATTTTAGATCCAAGGACAGACGTGGGTTGAAAGTGAAAGGTTGGGAAAAGATATTTCATGCAAACAACAATCAGAAAAGAGCAGGAGTAGCTATATTAATATCCAACAAATTAGACTTCAATGTAAAACAATTAAAGAGACAAAGAAGGATACTCTCTATTAAAAAAAGAAGCAATTCAACAAGGAGCCATAACAATCATAAATATTTATGCACCGAGCCAGAGTGCTCCAAAATACATGAGGCAAACACTGAAAAGAGAAATAGAAACATCTACTATAATAGTTGGAGACTTCAATTGCCCACTCTCATCAATGGATAAAACATCTAGACAGAAGATCAATAAATAAAATAGAATTTGAATAATACAATAAATGAACTAGACTTGAACAGACATTTATAGAACATTACACCCCACAACAGGAGGATACACCTTTTTCTCAAGTGCTCATGGATCACTCTCAAGGATAGACCATATGTTGGGTCACAAAGCAAGTCTCAATAAATTTAAAAAGATTGAAATCCACAAAACACTTTCTCAGACCATCAAGGAATGAAGTTTGAAATCAATAACAGGCAGAGGGCCA
>PVIY010014827.1:0-55497 GCA_004026745.1 Myrmecophaga tridactyla
AATTTATTTTAGCATTTGTTCCCCCTATTATTTATTTTTATTCCACATGTTCTACTCCTTTGTTGACAAGGTAGATAAAAGGAGCATCAGACACAAGGTTTTCACAATCACAGAGTTACACTGTGAAAGCTATATCATTATTCAATCATCATCAAGAAACATGGCTACTGGAACACAGCTCTACATTTTCAGGCACTTCTATTGGGTGTTTTTTGTTAATTGAGCTTCTTGGATATTTATTAGTTTGTAATTTTTTTTTTAAACTTCATTTGAATGCTATTTTTGTTGGGTATAGAATTAAAGATTAATAGTTATTTCCTTTTATGTCATTAAAGAGGCCATTGCATTGTATTTTGGGGTTCTTTGATTTCTGCTTAAAAGTTGTTAACAGTGTTTGTTATTTCTTTGAAGACAGTGCCCCATTCCCACCTCTGGCTGCAAAATTTTTTCCTTGTTCTGATTTTCATCAGTTTTGCTAACATGAGTTTCAATGTATATATTTCAAATTCATCTTAATTGGGATTTATACTCTTTCTCCTTCTTGAATACTCCTTCTTGAATATATGCCTTGATATTTACAATAGTTTTGAAAAGTACTCATATTTATCTTTTTAAAAATTGCTTCTTCAGCTGGAAATTTCAAAATATATGTGCTTGATCTTTGTAAGTCCTCATATGAATTTTCTATTTTTTGTTTTGTTTTGTTTTTGTATCTCCCATCCTTTTTACTCTGTGAAATGCTCTATAATGTTAGCTATTAAAACATAAGAACTGCATTTATGTTAAAAATCTTTTTCTGTTAACTCCAATCTCTAGATCTCTTGTGGTTCTTTTTTTTTTTTTTTTTCTGTCCTGCTTAAGTCAATTTGTGTGTTCTCATGCCTGGTTACTTTTTATTGAAGGTTAACTATTATAGCCTATAGATGTAATTTAAGTTTCTTTCACAAGGAATTTATTTTTACCTTTAATAAGCAGTTAGTTTAGGAGTAGATAACTTTAAATCCACCTAAGAGTGAGTTATTTTGAAGCTTAGTTTCAGTATTTGAGAAGACTGTTCTATATGTGGTCCATCATTTTCTTAGAATGCAGCCTTCAGGGATCAAAAATGTAAGTTTAGAGTGTCATAAGCTTACATTTTTGGAGTGTTACAAGCTTACTCATGTCTACTCCAGCATACTGGGTGTTGAACTGTAATTTTTGTCTCCCTGGCCCTTTTCCTACTAAATTCACAGCTCAATTTCTTGGCTCCTCAGCAACTCAGCTTGAAGCTTAGGAATTGCAAATGCCATGAGTGGCAGAGAGATACAAAATGTCAGGCTCATTTTCCTTCTCCCCAGGATCATGGCCTTTAGAGTCTTGGCTGTCTTGATAGCTCTCCAAAACCTATGAATAGATTGTTCTCTGCTATTTTGTTTTCATATTTTTCTAACTTTTCTAAGTGGTCTTCTCAGAAAGCATGGTATATACTAGCTAATTCACCAAAGACAAAAGTAAAAGTTTTGAAAACTTGTTCATTTTTGTATATTCAGCAACTAGTAAAATGCTAGCTGTCTTCAGTCAACAATATTGTTTTTAATGATTGAAGGATAGAAATGATATTGAGCTTTAAGAGAAAGCACAGTAATTCAGCTTTATTGTTGCCTAAGTTGTTTGGTATATAGTTATCTGATGCAAAGCTGGGGATATAATTAGAGGCTAGATTTTCCAAGTATTTAGACATTCTTGTGGAAGAAATGAAACACTGACTTTTTTTTATACATCACAGTGGCACAATCAATACTTGATCTTTTAGTCAACAAGCACTTAATTTAGGCTCATGATGTGCCATGTAGTGCATCGAAGTAAAAGCTAGAGCAATAAATAGGATATTAGTTCTATCTTTAAGAATAGTAGAGATTAAAAGATGGTATAGGAAATGAGTTTTATTACATACAAAGAAGTTCAAAAATTATGTGTGCCAGGGTCTTTAAATGCAAGCAATATGAATTGATTCACTGATGTAAAAATAATTGGAATATATTATTATAATATTGGATCACCTATAGATTCACTGGGAGGCCAGTAGGAATATAGAGGACACCATCAACTTTAGATTATTTAGGATTTGTTCATTATCTAGACATGAAGTCTGACAGAAAAGGCAGTGTGATGGTTAGGTTCTGGTGTCAACTTGGCCAAAGGATTATTCCCAGTTGTCTGGTCAGGCAAGCACTGGCCTGACCATTGCTGCAAGGATATTTTGTGGCTGGTTGATAAATTGGAAAACTGGTGTTTTAAGTCATCAGTCAGTTGATTGCATCTGTGGCTGATTACATCTGCAATCAACCAAGTCGGGTCCCCTACAATGAGATAATCCAATCAGGTGTAGGCTTTTCAGGAAGAGGAGAGACTCTTTCACTGCTTCTTCAGCCAATGAGCTTCTCCTGTGGCAGTCATCCAAACCCTTCATCATTGATGCCAGGTTCACAGTCTGCCCTACAGATTATGGACTCTTACATTCCCACTGTTGCAAGAGACACCTTTATAAATCCCATGTTTACAGATCTCTCTTGTTGTTTCTGTTACTCTAGAGAACCCTGAATAATACAAATTTGTACCAGAAGTGAGGTGGTTCTTGATAAATGAATCTTAAAAATGGGTTTTAAAAATTGATTTTCACTTGAATAGACTCAGAAGCACTAATGACTCTTTCCAATAATCAAGATGGCATGACAGTCCATGGGGTGAATTGACAAAGAGATACTCAAAATATCGCCATCAGATTCTGCTAACTGTACACTTATGTGAAGCAAAGCTCTAGGTAATAATGCTTTTGACAACTTTATGGAGTTTTTTGGAATAAAGAGGCATAATGATGTTGGCTGGTTGTGTTAGATACGCTAGATACAGTGATGAGAGAAAGGAATGAGCTACAGGCTTCAAATTTGAAACTTTGGTGCTGTGTGAATGATGTAAAATTTCCATGTGTGCCCTGAAAGAAAATCTTATTTCCTATGGTCGCAGTCTTGTGATCTCTGAAAACCAGACACAAAGCCTCATTGTGTAAGTATCAGATTTACAATGCAAACTAAAATCTCAACCTTGCAGGGTGTCTGCTGTTAAAGTAAAGGCTTTGATTGGAAAAGAATGGGATTCTGAAATGTGGGATGGTAATATATGGCTTGGTAATGATGTCAATGGGGAGATGGGATCCATGGAATCTGCTGAGACTTTGGTAGATAGATCTGTAATGGACTGCCCTGAGGAAAGAGCTTCCCAAACTCCAGCCTGCCTTGAAGAAACAGCTTCCCAGTCGCCAGTCTCCTCAGAGGAGTCTCTCATCCAACCTCCACCTAACCATCACAGGAGGACTGGACTAATTTTCAGTTTTTAATTTGGGTGATTACATGAGTGATAAAGCTTTTCATCAGGAGAGAAAATATGGTATGAGGATTAGCTTTTTGTAAATGATTGGCTATATCAGTCTCAAGATTAGAAATGTCTGAGCTAAAATTATGAATTTGGGAATATTTTACAATCTGCTAGGAATTTTACCAGAAGGTAATACAGAACAAAGAAGATAATAAAATGCTAATTATTTGTTAAGAATGCTTATAAAAACACTGAAAGCCAATTTTTAAACAAAGATTATTCAATCATTTATAGATTCAAATAGTCTGTGAAATGTTCACATCCATTGGCCATGGTGATTTGGAAGTTGGCCATATGAGTGATGGCAGCCACCTTATTTATATTTGGGTACTGAAAGATGATGACACTTGTCTAGGCTTCAAGAAAGCCAAATTCATCATGCTAATGTAGCACTTTTTCCCATCTGTTTTCCTCATAAGAGTCTTATACACATGTGAACTTTCCCTCATCTATACATTTTTCTAAGTCAACTGTACAATGGGAAAATTCACTGAAAATAATTTCTACTAAAAAGTAGAACTCACATGGTAATCTTCACCTGTGTAAAAATTCAGTACACTTATTTTATGCTCTACTGGGTGGATATTCAAAGGTATTTAAATGATTATGGTGGCCTAATATGTTCCAGTGTGCCCTTCCCCTGCAGAATCTTTGAACTATTAACAAAAACTGCCAGAGCTATCTTCCTCAAAACTCTGGAAAGCAGATAAAAAGTAGTAAATAGGTGAGTGTTGAATCAAAAAATGCAGTTTTAAAAATAGTAGGAGAAGTTCCTGGTGCCCTCATTGGCCCCTCTTCACACATTCCCCAGTGTGGTGTGGAGCCAGTCTCATTGAAGGTCACTGGCACTATTCCAGAGGGATCAGAGCATATATCCCAGGGTGCCTGTAAGCTGGTACCAATCTATATTAAATAGTACCCTCAAGACTGTAACAGGAAACTAGTCTCTGGATCACCTTCTGAGAGCTTGCTCTGCAAGAAGCAGCAGCTTGTAGATAGCTAAACCTGTGCAAGAAGCAATTAAGTCAAAGCATCCTGGCAAAGGATTACTTGTTCTTTCAGTCTATTTCAGAGGGAGTAGATTGTCACTCGAATTTCCGTAAATGGAAGAACTCTTAAGATCACAAGGAACCACAAGCCCAGGAAAGACACAGGCCCACCTTGGGATAACCTTCCTGATACTAGATCTAAGCTATGAAGGAGACCCATAGCTAAATAAAAGATATTTGCAAAGACAGAGAAAGGTCATTTTGCTTTGGTTTGGTTGTTTTTGTTAGCTTCTAGCACACAAGAAATATTCTGTGATATCACCATATGGACACAAATTTAAGGAACAGACAGCTCAGGGACTAAATCCCATAGGTTAACACCCTAAAAAATTTAAATTGTACAATATGCAACAAAAATTTGCAAGGCAAACAAAGAAACAGAAAATGATGGCCCATCCAAAGTAACAAGGAAAAATCCAAAAAAACATCAGTGAAGAAAAATAGACCTGGAACATACAAAACAAAAATCTGAAAAAAAAAAAAAAATTCCTTACTATGCTCAAGGAGATAAAAGAAAACATAAAGAGCTAAAAGACATCAGGAAAATTATGAATGAGCAATATTAGAATCTCAATAAAGAAATAGAAACTATAAAAAAGAAACAAGCAGAGATACTAGAGTTGAAGTATACAACAACTGAAATGATTTAACGTGATTTCACCAACAGATTGAAGCTGGCAGAAGAAAGAATTGGTGAACTCAGAAAAACTGACAATTGAAATGTTTCAGGATGAGGAGCAGAAAGAAAAAATAATGAAGAAAAGTGAACAGAGCCTAAAGGACCTTTGAAACCTCATCAAGCAGGCCAATATATACATTATGGGAGGCACATAAAGAGAAGGAAGACAGAAAGGGGCAGATGGAATATTCAAAAGAAAAATGACAGGAAACTTCCTAAACATATAGAAAGACGCAAATATATTCATACAAGCCCAACAAATCCCAAACAGGATTAACTCAAAGAGAACAGTACCCAGACACAGCATAGTTGCCATTTCTAATGCCAAGTTCAAGACCAGAGTTCTGAAAAACTGCAAGAGAAATGAAAAGTTATATATAAGGGGGTCCCAATAAGATTAAGTCTGATCTCTCATTGGAAACCATGGAAGCAAGAAGACACTGGGGTGAAATATATAAAGCCCTGAAAGAAATCAACTGACAACCAAAATTATTTTATCTAGTGTGACAGTCTTCTAGATAAGGAGAGATTAAGACATTCAAAGATAAACAAAAGCTGAGAAGGTTCATCAACACTGGATCTTTCCTACAAGTCATATTAAAGAGATTTCTTCTCACTGAAGGTAAAGCATAATAGACAGTGGGTCAAAAGGGAACAGAGGAAATCACTATAAGTAACCATGTGGGTAATTATAAATACCAATACTACTGTATTTTATATGTGGGTACATAACAGAAGTTGTTACTTCTTACAGGTTTTAAAATGTACATGCAAGAAAAAAGTATAATAAATCTTTGGTTTTGGAATATGATGTTTAAATATATCACTTGTAAGAAGTAAAACAAAAAGAAGTAAAACAAAAAGGTTCCCCTGGAGGGAAACAGGAAAATAAAAATATGATGCAAATGATAACCAAAAAGGGATGGAATATCATTACTAATTATATCAAAGCATTTAGGGGAGACAAAGAAGGTCACTGTATACTAACAGGGTGATCAATTCAAAAAGAAATAACAGTTATAGCTATAAATGTATCAATATCAGAGCTCCAAAATACATGAAACAAATATTGACAGATTTGAAGGGAGAAATAGATGATTCTACCTTAATAGTAGGAGATTTAAAAAAATGTTCAGTGATGGATGGAACAACCAAAGAGAAGATTAATAAGGGAAAACAAGACTTGAATGAAAATATTAACCAAATATATCTCTAAACTTACAACTGGAGAATTTAAAAGGAGGAACTAAATCCAAAGTGATCAGGAAGAAGCAAATAAAGTTTAGAACTGAGATAAATGAAGTAGAGAATTAAAAACCAAAACAATGGCAAGAAACAAGAGAACCAAAAGTTATGAGGATTTTCTGTAAAGAACAATAAAACAGACAAACCTGAAACTAAATTAGAAAGTAAAAAAGAGAGAGGATACAAATAAAATCAGAAATGAAAGGAGGCATTATTACCAATCCCATAGAAATAAAAAAGATTCTATGGTAACACTATGTGCAATAGTATGCCAAAAATTTAGATGACCTAGATGAAGATAGACAAATTCCTGGAAACAAACAAACTACCCATACTGACTGGATATCAACAGAACAATACAAGTAAACAAATTGAGTCAGTAGTTGAAAATCTCCCAGCAAAGAAAAGTCCAGAACCAGAAAGCTTCACTCGTGAATTTTATCAAACATTCCAAGAACAATTAACACCAATCCTGCTGAAACTTGTCAAAAAAATTTGAAGAAGAGAAAAGCTCCCTAACATATTCTAAGAGGCCAACATCATCCTCATACCCAAGCCAGATAAAGGTACCACAAGAAAATTACAGACCAATTTCTCTTATGAATATACATGCAAAAATCCTCAATAAAATACTATCAAACTGAATTCAACATCCCATTAAAATAATTATGTGTTATGGTCAACTGGGACTTATCCAAGGCATGCAATGGTGATTCAACATACTAAAATAAATACTAATAGTGATGAAATAATAAAAATAATTTAATGCATTACATTAATAAAGAAAAGATGTGCAATCATCTCAATTGATGCAGAAAAGGCATTTAACAATATCACTCACTTCTTTTTGTAAAGAACACTCAGAAAAATAAAAACAAAAAGAAATTCCCTCAGCATGATAAAAGCATGTTATGAAAAACTTACAACTTATATTATGCTCAATGGCAAAATACTAAAAGTTTTACAGCTTTCCCTCTAAAATGAGGAGAAAAGACAAGGTTGCCACTATGACCAGGGTTATTCAATATTGTACTGGAAGTTTCTTGCCACAGCAATTAGGCCAGGAAAAAGAATAAGATGTATTAATATTGGTTAGAAACAAGGAAACTTTCCCTAATTGCAGGTGACATGATCCTATATATAGAAAATTCTAAAAAATCTACAATAAAGCAATTAGAGGTTGTTTCAGTTTGCTAAAGCTTCTGGAATACCATATATAAGAAATGGATTGGATTTCATAAAAGGGATTTTTTAAGTTACAGGATACAATTCTAAGGCCATGAAAATGTGTAAATTAAGGCATACACAAGAGGATACCTTCACTCAGGAAAGGTGGATTATGTCTGGGGTTTCTCTGTCACATGGGAAGTTACATGGTGACATTGCTGTCCTTCTCTCTTGGCTTCTGGTTTCAAATGGCTCTCTCAGCTTCTGGTGTTTCATGGGGCATTTTCCTTCTGTATGTCGAAACATTTGTGTTTGCAAACTTTCTCCATAATGTTTCCCTATTAAAGGACTCTAGTAAACTGATTCAGATCCACCTTGAATGGGCAGGGTCACATCTCCATGGAAACAACATAATCGAATAGGTCTGCACCCACAAGGCTGAATTACAAGAACACGGCTTGTCTGGTGTACATAACAGTTTCAAACTAGCACAGAGGTAATAAATTCAGCAAAATGACTGGGTACAAGATCAGACTGTAAAAATCAATAGAGTTTCTATACACTAGAAACTAATAATCTAAGAAGAAATCACAAAAAGTTCCATTTACAATAGCAATTAAAATAATCAAATATCTAGGAATAAATTTAACCATGATGCAAAGACTTGTAAACAGAAAAATACAAAAAAAAAAATTGCAAAAAGTCAAATAAGACCAAATAGTCTTTATTTATCCATGTCCATGGAGAAGACTAAATACTTTTAAGATGTCAATTTTACGCAATGTGAATTATAGGTTCAATCCAATCCCAATGAAAATTTCAGTGGTATTCTTTGCAGAAAAGAAAAATCCAATTATCAAATTTATGTGGGAGAGTAAGGGAACAGCTGAAACATCTTGAAAAAGAACAATGTTGGAGCATTCACGTATCCCAATTTTAAAACTTATTACAAAGCTACATTAATCAAAACAGCATGGTACTGGCATACAAAAAGATGTATAGATCAATAGAATTGAATTGAGAATTCAGAAAGAAACACATCTAGAACCAACTGAATTTTGATAAGGTACCAGTTTTACTCAATTGGGCAAGAACAGTCTCATCAAAAAAATGGTGCTTGGAAAACTGGATATCCATATGCAAAAGTAGTTAGGTGGACTCCTACCTCACACAATATAAAAATTAGCTCAAAATGAACCAAAGACCTAAACATGAAAAGCTATAAAACTCCTAGAAGAAAACACAAGGAAACACCTTTAGGACATTTCTGTTAGGCAATGGTATCTTAGACTCTGCACCAAATATATGAGTAACAACAGCAACAACAACAAAAAGAATTCATCAAAATTCAAATTTTTCACATTTTAAAAGATTTCATTATGAAACTAAAAAGACAACCTAAAGAAGGGGAGAATATCCTAGGAAATTACATATCCAATAAAGTTTTATTTCCAGAATATATAAAGAAATCCTACAACTAGGCACACAGCCCAAAAAAGTAGGCACAAAATATGAATATACATTTCTCCAAAGAAGATGCACAAATGGTCAAAAAGCACATGAAAAGATGCTTAGCATCAGTAGCCCTGAGGGAAATGTAAGTCAAAATCACAATGAAATTCCATTTTAAAGCCACCAGAGAAGCTACTTAGAAAAAAAGATGAAAAGGATATACTAGGTATTGGAGAGGATATAGATAAATAGGAACACTCATTCTCTATTGTTTGAAATGTAAAATGGTGCAGCCACTGTGGAAGATCATTTGGCAGTCCCTCAGAAAAGTAGTGTGACCCAGCAATCCCACTTCTAAGTAAATATCTTAGAATTGAAAGCAGAAACTTGAACAAATATCTGCACACTGATGTTCATAGTAATATTGTCACAATTGCCAGAAATGGAAGGGTCCCAAATATCCATCAACCAGTGAATGGATAAACAAAATGTGGTATGTACATATAATGAAATATTGTTTCAGAAAGGATTGAAGTTCTGATACATTTGAAAACATGGATGAACTCTGAAGATATCACATTGAGGGAAATAACTCAGACACAAAAAGACATTAGTATGGTTTCATTGATATGAAACAATTAGAATAAAAAAACTCATGGAATCAGAATCTAGACTATAAGTCCCCAGAGGATGGGGTGGGGATAGGGAATAGGGAGTAAAGGCTTAAAAGGTACAGAGTTTCTATTTTAGGCAATGGAAATGCTTTGATAATGGATGGTGATAATGGTAACACAACATTATGAATGTAATTAACTGTACTGAATATATATCTGAATGTGGTTAAGAGGGGAAATTTAGGTTTTATATATATATATATATATATATATATATATATATAATTGGAATAAAATTGAAAACAAATATATGAACAAATTACATTAATTTCTGGAGAGAGAATTCACCATCAATAGAGGGAACTGTAGAAGACTTTTCTGATAAAGCAGTATTTCCTATGACCTCATACTGCTGTAAATGGGCTGGAGGCAGCCATTTCTTACCACGAGGGATGCCTGCCTGGGGAAAAGCTGACTCAAAGAGGGCAGAGGAAATACATTGCAATTCTATGGCCCTTGTGACTATTTGGATCAACTTGTACCTGAAGTTGGTTATACCTCTGTCTTTTCAGGTATGTAAGCCAACAAAAGTCTTCCATTGATATTTATTAGGGAGGGAAGGAGAGGGAAAAATCACAAAGGAGAAATAAAAGAAAGTTCCAGTTTAACTGGCATAAGCAAAATATGTATAAACCTATTTGTAGTATTTCTGAAAATGAAAAATTAGGAAGGAGACATTACTGCCCCATCATCTCTCATAAATTCTGCTATTAGTCACTCAAATTACTTATATTAGATAGGAAATGACCCCAGATTGTTTTAAAGCTTCATATTATTTTTCCATAATGCATTAACCCAGTTGTGCTAAAAGTGTGGTTCATGGCTCCCTAGGTTTCCCTGAAATACTTTTTAGGAGGCATAAGAGTATGGTAAACTATTTTCATAGTAATACAAAGTATTATTTGCCTTTTAAATTGGAATTGCATTTGTGCTAATGATGCAAAGCAAAGGTAAGTCAAACTGTTGGCACCTTATCATGAATCAGGGCTGTTGTACCAAATTGTCCTTGTAGTTATTGTATTCTTCACCCCCAAACACTTGAAAGGAAAAAAAGAAGCAGTTTCACTCAATTTCCTGGATGAAGTAGTAAATTATTAATCTTATTAAACCTCTGTATGGTCTACATGTCTTTTTAACATTCTGTGAGACAAAATGAGAAGCAAGCATAAAACATTTTTTTTTGTATACCTAGTCAGAGGAAGAAAAGCACTTATGTAATTGATTATTGAAATAGCAAGCAGAACTAGCCAATTTTTTTCAAGGAATACCTTTGTTATATCAAAGAACAACTAATGTACAACTACAATTATCCAGACTAAAATATTGGCAAATAATTCCTTGAGAAACAAATGAAGTGAGTCTGTCACATGAGAAAAACAACTGACATAATGTATTTAGGATAAAATTTGAGCTTTCAAGGGAAAATTCAAATTTCAGAAAATTACATGTCTGTTACCATGAGCTTGGCAGTTTCCAAACACTTAAAAGTCTTTCCTGATAAAACAGATACAATTTTAAGAACATGATCGATTTGCTATTTTATAATGAAAAGATCAAATTTAAAGATCTTCATAACTTATTGGATCAATATTTTCTAAACAACTAATGCAAACTGTTTCAAATCATGCGAAGAGCCATCCAATTGCAATACAGGAGAAGGGATTTTAAAATAGAGTGCAAAACCTTGTTGTTCAAGATGTAGCAGAGAGGCTGGAGGGAACTGCCTGAAAATGTAGAGCTGTGTTCCAGTAGCCATGTTTCTTGATGATGATTGAACAATGATATAGCTTTCACAACGAGACTCTGTGAATGTGAAAACCTTGTGTCCGATGCTCCTTTTAGCTACTATATCAACAGAAGAGTAGAACATATGGAATAAAAATAAATAATAGGGGGAACAAATGTTAAAATAAATTTAGTTTGAAATGCTAGTGATAAATGAAAGCAAGGGGTAAGGGGTATGGTATGTATAATCTTTTTTCCTCTATTATCGTTTTATTTCTTTTTCTGATGTCTTTTTATTTCTTTTTCTAAACCGATGCAAATGTTCTAAGAAATGATGAATATGCAACTATGTGATAATATTAAGAATTACTGATTGTATATGTAGAATGGAATGATATCTTAATGTTCTTTTGTTAAGTTTTTTAATTAATAAAAAAAGTTTATTAAAAAAATAGAGTGCAAAAATCCACACTCCACAATGCAACTAATCTTTATGAAACTACCATCTGTTAAGTTTAGGTATAATATCAAAGAAGAAGAAGATCCAAAGTTATTTGAAGAGCGTATTAAAATAGCCCCTCCTTTTGCAACTACATATCTGTGTTGGGAAACAAATCACCTCAAACATGGTGGCTATAAAGAAAGAAACTTATTCTTTCATAGTCCTGGAGATCAGAAATTAGAAAACAGTATCTCTGGGCTGAAATCCAGGGGTCAGCAGAGCTGCTCTCCCTCCAGAGGCTCTATGGGAGAATTCTTTTCATTTTTCACCTTCTAGTAGTGATGGCATCCCTTAGCTTGTGACCACAACATTCCCACCTCTGCCTCCGTGGTCTCATTACCTACTCTTCTATCTGTCAGATCCCCTCAGCGTGTTTCCTGTAGGGACACTTGTGATTGCATTTAGAGCCACTTGAATAACCCAGGATAATCTCCCCATTCCAAACTCCTTAACCACATCTGCAAAGACCCATTGTCTTTATAAGGAAACATTTACAGGTTCCAAGGATTAGGACTTGATATCTTTGGTTGGCCAATATTCAGCTTACTACACTCAAATTACTACAGAATGAATGAAGAAGCAGAAATGAAAATCAGCCTACCTCCTCTTAAGAGAAGATTTGAAAAAATGTAAAACAATGCCATTGTTTTCTATGTAATTTATTTTGAAAACATAACTGTTTTTACTAAAATATACTATTCATGTTAACTTGTTATTTATTATTATTTGAGTGAATTAATAAATACATATTAGTGCCTTATCAACTTTATCTACCTTATCAACAGATATAATTCATATAAACCTTATCTGCCTTATCAACAGATATAATTCACATAAAAACAGTTTCTAAGGATCTTCAATAATATTTAAGAATGTGAGTACTTCTGAGACCAAATTGTGAGACCATCCAGCATTAACCAGTACTAATGTATTGCTATAACTAAGAGAAAGTTATTTCCTGGGAGACCAAGCAGTATTTTTACTGTTGCACAATAAGTGCCTACAATATTGCCTGAGAGTCAAGGTATTTAACCATTATCATTTACTGTATAACTTAATTTCATTATAATATTATAAACAGTAACACTAAGTCTGAGATTTCTGATTAACCTTGAAATCAAAATCCTTGAGAAGTTCTCTCCAAAGAAGGCTGTTCAAGGATGTTGTTGAATTTCCATTAGTTGAAAACTTCACATATATTACCTATGAATTTATTATAATAAACTTTTATTATACATGCTTCTTAATTGCTGCTTGCCTTTTAAATCACAATGACTTTAATCGACTACCAAGGGAGCAAGCTATACTCTCCTGGAAGTACCAATAATATCCTTGAACTTTCTCCTTAAATGCAAGGATATTTTTATGGTCTTTTTAAGGAATCCACCCATATTTTTAAATGAGAGCTTTCTCTCTGAAAATACTTGACCTTAAGCTGTACAGATAGTTCTACAAATTACTGTGCCATTGCAGAGAGTTCCTTTGGTTTATTCAGGACTTTTTATAGAGTTATACAGTCAAAACGGAGTTGGCTTAATTCACCTTTGAATAGCACAAGTTAATCTAAAAGCTTAGCACTTGGTGTCAAATAAAACTTGGATTAAATCCCAAATGAGTCATTTCATAGCTATGAACCCTAGGGAAATCACTCAACTTTAAAGCTTAGTTTCTTCTACTATAAAATGGAAATAACTATATTTAATAAGTTTTTGTGCAAAAACTAAAGAAGATTCAATAAGAATCCTGTGGGATAGAGTGCTTTGATTTTTACCTCTTCCTGTGTCCTAGATAGCTCTTAGCTTTTGGATTGCAGAAAGGCTACAATTGAGACTACCATGGAGGAGATACCAAAAACCTTATCTAGACCAGAAATTCCTTTAGCGCCAGGGCCAAGTCTTGAGCATCTCTATAAACTTCTTTGCTAACTTTTACAAAGCATGTTGCCATATCATAAGCCTGTCCTTTGGAAAGGAAACTGAGAGCAGACTACAGCTGTTCTAGTTTGCTAGCTGCCAGAATGCAATATACCAGAAACAGAATGGCTTTTAAAAAGGGGAATTTAATAAGTTGCCAGTTTATAGTTCTAAGGCCAAGAAAATGTCTCAATTTAAGCAAGTCTATAAAATGTCCAAGCTAAGGCATCCAGGGAAAGATACCTTGGTTCAAGAAGGTCAGTGAAGTTCAGGATTTCTCTCTCAAGTGGAAAGGCACTTGGTGAACACAGAGGCATCCACAGGCTTTTACTCCAGGTCTTTTATTTCATGAAGCTTCCCAGGAGGCATTTTCCTTCTTCATCTCCAAAGGTCACTGGCTGGTGAACTCTGTGCTTTTCGTGGCTATACTGTTCTGAAGCTTTCTCCAAAATAATTCTTTTTTTATAGGATTCCTGTAAACTAATCAAGACCCACCTGGAATGGGTGGAAACATGTCTCCACCTAATCAATTTCAATACCCACAGTTGATTGACTCACATCTCCATGGAGATAATCTAATTAAAGTTTCCAACATGTAGAACTGAATAGGGATTAGAAGAAATGGCTTTACAAAATGGGATTAGGATTAAAACATGGCTTTTCTAGAGTACGTAAATCTTTCAAACCAGCACAACAGCTAACTAGAAATTGAGGCTCTCATCCCATCAGCACACAGGAATTGAGTGCTGCTAACCATCATGTGAGTTTTACAGCAGATCGTTCTACATTCAATTCTTTAGATAAGAAACCTGCCAGAGCCAACATCCTAAATCGCAGCCTTGCAGCAGATGCAGCTAAACTGAGCTCTGATCCCCAACCAACAGAAGTTGTGAGATAATTTGCTCTTTAAGTTTTTGCTAATTTGTTACACAATAATAAATAACTAGTAGAAGAGTATTGATTTACTCAGATTTTTTTAGAAGCATATGGTAGCATTAAGAAAGAGGCCCAAGACCTTTTCAATTTGAACTCATTAGTATACATTTCATATCTAGTGGTTGTTCTTCAGCTCAGATTTAAATATTCTCCGATGGATTCTGCATAATTTACACCAAATCAAGCCAAATAATTTTTTAACAGTTCAACATATACCCCAAGAATATCATCACTAAATCAGTGATTTAGTGTCAGATATTTCTGTCAGATGCCAATGTCTGTTGAAATACGTGAAACACGCTATCTTTACATAATTATGCACAATATCACCATGTAGCTGTTGGGCTCATTACTGTGGTATATTTATGGGAAATTCTTGCATAACGCTGAAGGCTAAATGTTCTTTGTTTTTACCTGCACATTTAATAAGCCAGCGTTTTCTTCCTCAGGAAATACTTGATTTATTTTTCAATCTGTTCTGAGATGCAGGCAAGAAAATCAAGAATTTTGTGATAATGTATTATTCTGTGTCAAACAATTCATGTTTGACAGAATGCATCACACTTTGTCTGAAACAAAAGTTATTAGATTCTTGTAGTCAGAAATCAAAGTTCAATTGCATTTTTGCTTAGTTGAAACGCCAGTAATAAAAATTTATTTAGAAATAAACTGATCGAAGAAAGAAATTGTCTACTTAAAAATATCTTGGAAATGCATTTCTTCTGGCTTAGAAAAATGGTAAAAAAAAAAAAAGAAGAAGAAGAAGAGAGGGATATATTCCATAACCAGCCCCCCCATACCTTCCCCCATCTATTCTCAACATTCTCTCTTAGGAAAGAATATGAAAATCTCTTTCCCTCTGTGGGAGAGAAGCTTTAAGCCTCTTCATGTGAAAAGCAAAAAGGACTTTTTCCCCACATAGGCAAGAGTGACAGTCTTCAAATAATCTCTGGAAAATTCAAAGTTCAACGCAAGGCAATGCCTGTCTTTACTTCTACCATCTAAAAACAAAATGCTATATTGTTAACCCCACCATCTTACTCTCTCCATGCGTAGAATAAACAAGTGGAAATGTGTGATAGTTGGAAGATTTCTCTTCTAAAACTCTAATTTTCTTGACAGAGATATACTATAGTCAGAAATTTGTGTGCAATACACTTAATAAATTGAAATAGCAATTGCTTTTTCTTGATGCTCTGCCTGTTGCTCAACATGTGGCAGGACACAATTCACTCCTAGCAGGAGTTGAATTCTGAAGCTGCAAGAGCGAGATGAGCAAGCCTGTAGTGAACATACAGTGGGGAAAATGCAATTCAAGAATGTTCATAACAGAAAATATACATGTAGCCTAAATTTTGATGAACTGCTTTTCTTTCCATAGATTTTTATCCTTTCTCAACCCCCAATGAAGCCATAGTTTTAAAATATATATATTTGCTTTAAAAGGAAGTTTTCTTTTCATAATCCCCCCCCCTTAATTTCCTTGAATTCACATCAGCTTTCATACATACAAGCCAGAGTGCCCCCTACACTCCTCTTTATGGATGTTAAAACTTTTATTTTTCTCTTCGGTCCTTCCATTCTTCTCACACAGACACATGTATATGCAGGCACACTTGTGCACCCAGAGAAACATATGCATTTATCCACAGAAGGAAATTTGATATTTATATAAATTCTGTTGGATGCATTCAATAGCCATGATGGAGGACAGGAATCCTGAGTTGCCTCAAAGACATGCACTCCTATAGAGATGCTGCAATAAAAATTCTAATATTGTATTTCCCAGATTTTTTAAACAGCATCTTGTCTTGCCCAAGTGTCCTTATGACACGACCTGTTGGTATGGTTGAATATTCAAATACCCCTAGACAACACTACAAATTAATATATAAGATCATATAACAAATAGTTTTTCTATTTTAATATGTTTTAAGAATCAAAACAGCAAGATGCCAGAAAGAAAACTGGGGATTGAATCATGTACCCACAAAAGAGATGTTCTTCATTCAACCTGCATTTCTGTGGCTATGACCCATCTGTAAATACGAGCATTTGAAAACGTTATTATTAGTTAAATTGTCACCAAGTTGAATTAGAATGGGGCTTAGTCCATATTACTAGAAGTCTGATAAGGAGAGGAAATTCAGATACTGTCAGAGAAGTGAAAAGAGAGCAGTCAGAAGTCAGAGAAAGTCATTGGAGACCAAGGACATCAAGGCAACTGAGGACCAGCATCATCAGAATGCTACCAGCTCCTGCAGAAAGCATGGCCTTGCTAACACCCTGATTTTGGACTTCTCGCCTCCAGACTCTGAGCCAATAAATTCTTATTGTTTGAACCAACCCATTTCACGATTTGTACCGTATCAGTTCAAACAAACTCTTTGAGGGACTAGTTAGGGAAAAACAGGGGAATATGAATCTGTGACTAAGGTTTCTTTCTACTTTATATTATTATATAAGCTTCTGCAAGTTGGAAAGGTTGTTCTTGTCAGGTAATTAAGAGAACAAATCTATAAGTAGTCCATCAGAAACTGGGAAGCTTGTTTAAGCTGATCATGGCTACAGAGTAGTCTAAAGTTTTATAGATCTGCTATGCGGTATGGTAGCCACTGGCCACATGCAGCTATTTAAATTTTGATTTGAATTACATAAAATTTAAGAGTAAAAATTCACTTCTTCAGTCACATAAGCCAAATTGCAAGTGTTCTATGCTCCATGTGGCTACTGACTGGCTACTCTACTGGACAACATAGATACGAAACATTTCATTACGTAAAATGCTATTAGTCAGCATTGTTTATTTATAAAGATAGTCAGTGTGTGATTGGATATAAGTAACACCAATTTATAAATGTGCGTGTAAAGAACCAATGTATTTCTGAACAGATTGCAGATAAGCATATGGTAGAAACCTGTTCCTGTCCCGTAACATCTATTTTTCCCTTTTCCCGAAATGTAATGAAGAGTATATAAATTCTCAGAATAAAGGCCACATTTTCAACCTCGTTTACAACTAGGTCAAAGGTAGATATAAATAGAAATATTATATGGCAACTTCTTGGAGCCTTCCCTAAAAGACAGCTGGCTTTTACCTCTGTTTCATTTTCCGAGATGCCTTCTAATTTGCTACCCTCATGTGAATACTGTGTTTGAGCCCCTACTTGCTTTCCTTAGTTTTCACCTAATGTCCTTTTTGTTCCAGGATGTCATCCAGGGTACCACATTACATTCAGTCATGTCTCCTTAGACACTTCTAGCTGTGACAGGTTTTCAGACTTTCCTTGTTTTTGATAAATTTGACAGTTTTGAGGCGTACTAGTCAGGTATTTTGCAGAATGCCCCTTCAGGTGAATTATTCTGATATTTTTCCCATGATTAGGGTTTTGTTATTTTTGGAAGAATACCACAGTGTCAGAATACCATTTTCATTGCAACACATCAAGGGCACATACTGTCAACTTATCATTGAAAATGTTGACGTTGATTGCCTGCCTGAGGTAGGGTTGTCAGATTTCTCCACTGTCAAGTTTTACTTTTTTCCACCCTCCACTCTATGTCCTTTGGAAGGAAGTCACTACAAGTAGCCCACATTTAAGTAGTGGGGATTTATGCTCACCCACTCCTTGAGGGCAGAGTATCAATATAAATAATTTGGAATCTTTCTGCATACATTTATCTCTTCTTACACATTTATCATTCACTTATATCATCATGGACTCATTCATATTTTATATTTTGGGTTATAATCTATTATTATTTGACATATTTTGTTGCTCAGTTTCTTCCAGACTTGGCAATTGGGTTCTTTCAGTTGGCTTCTGTGGTCCTTTGTCATATCTTCATCATTGTGTGTGTGGGTGTGTGGCTGTGTGCAACTTCCTCACTTGTCACACTAAAAGAAGCTAAAGGCTCATGTTGTATATCATTTGTTCCAGTCCTAGAAACAGCCATTTCTTCAAAGATCTCTGCTCCCTTTTATAGGGAATGGTATTGGAAACCAAGATCTGGGTGCTAGGTATGTTGTTTATGAAAGGTTTAGGAGGCGAGAGGGTGAGAAAGAAAGAAGGTAGATCGAGGAAATTTAAAGTGAGAGTGTTTATTTCTGCGCTCCCGGGCAGAGCTCACTGAATCCAAGATGGAGGGAGGTGAGTCCAGGCGTGGGCTTTGGCGGGCAGCTTTTAAGGATGGAGGTCAGGTGACGTCTGGAAGGCGCAGTTCATTAGTTCTGGAAGACATGTTGGGAGGGGCAATACAGCCTCCGCAGCTCAAGTTGCAGTGCCCTTCGCCGTTCCCCCGACCTAACAGTTTACAGGATGGAATTCCTTCTAGGACCTCTCAGCTGACAGAGTAAGGAAATATGTGGGGATACTTACCCACCTATATGCATATAACTATGCATACCTCTATAAATAAACATATAATATCTATATTATAATTATTATATTATACTAAGTATATATATTTATTTTTAATATTATATATTATATATTACATTATAATATTATTTATTATATGTTTATAGTATTATATATTATAATATAAATATTATATTAATCTATATTATACTAAACCTGAGTTGAAGACTCATGTCTCCATCACTAATTCATTACCACATGGATAATTTCTAGCCTCCTCCCCTTGTTTATCTCCCCTTAAGCTTTCACTTCAACAGTGATACAGGGCTCTGACCATTTGCTATTCATCTACTTTGCTGTCCCCCAAAAACAGTTTAGATATATAGCGGTATTAAACATTTTAACCCATACTCTCTTTGGAGGCAACTTTATCAACTATAGTACATCTTATGTATGCAGGTTCCCCCCCTTGTCCCATCAATGAAATTGTCTCATATATTAAATACACTCACATTCTTTTGTCACATTCTGCATTACTTTTGGGGATTCTCTAACTTCCTAAATAAAGTTTATTTTAACTTGCATACATTAAGGTTCACTGTTTGTGCTGTAAATTCTATAGATTTGAACCAATGCATTGCATCCGATCATGAATGCACCATTATAATATCATACAGAATAGTTTCAGTGCCCTAAAAATCTTCCTGTGTTTAACCTATCTAACTCCCATCCCTCCCTCTGAACCTCTGGCAACCACTGATATGGTCCCTGCAGCTATAGTTTTACCTTTTCCAAAATGTCCAGTAATGGAATTATATAATGTCTAGCCTTTCCACACACACTTCCTTCAGTTAACAACATGCATTTACCATTCTTCCAGGGTTTTGTTTCCTACTTTAATAGCTCGTTTCTTTTTTCTTTTAGTGTTTTTCTTTTTATTAGCTCATTTCTTTTAATCCTTGACTAGACATCCCACAGATGGTTTATCCATTCACCTACTGAAATACTTCTTTGTTGATTCCATTTTAGACTGGCTTTTGTGATGAAATAAATTTTCAGATTAGTTGGGTAAATATGTAGGAGCATGATTTTTTGATCTCATGGTAAACTCAAGCTGAGATCCAAAGTGGCTGTGCCATTTTTCATGCCTACCAGTAATGAGTAAGGGAGAGTTCACAATCCCGTGCATCTCCACTAGAAATGTTTTTTTGTTTATTTTTAGTCATTTGAATATGTAGATTAAAATACTTGAATTTACAATTTCCTAATAACAAATAATGATCTTTTTGTATGCTTATTTTCCATCTTTATATCTTTTCTGTGAGGTGTCTGTTCAGACCTTTTTACCCTGTTTTATATTGGATTGTTTTCTCATTGTAGAGTTTTTAAGAGTTCTTTTAATATTTTGGATTCAAGTGTTTTATCAAACATATATTTTTCAAATATTTCATCACAGTCTTTGTTTTAATAAAGCCTAACTTCTTTGATTTCATTGATTTTGTTTTTGGTGTTGTATCTGTCTTTGCCCCTGTTGTCAAAGATATGTTGACTGTATTTACATGGATATATTTCTGTATTTCTGCATATGTATAGCCAAGAAGGATTTGTCTATATTTTCCCTTTCTCGCAATATCTATTATTACGTATTAGGTAAATGCCAGCCTCATAGAACAAGTTTGGAAATGTTCCCTCTGCTATTTTTCTGGAAGATATTTTGGAGAATTGGTTATCATTTCTTCCTTAAAGGTTTAGTAGAAATCACCACTGAAACCATCTAGGTGTGATGCTTTCTTTCGAGATTTTTAAATATTAATTCAATTTCTTTGGTAGATACAGGCCTTTTGAGATATTCTGTTTCTCCTGTGTGAATATTGTTAGTTTACTTCTTTGAAGAAATGGCCCATTTATCTAGGTTATCAATTCTGTGGGCAGAGAGTTTCATAGTATTCCCATATTACCCATCTACTGTCTATTGGATCCTCTCCTTATAGCTAATACTAGTAATTTGTAACTTTTTTCCTGGGTTACTCTGCTTAGAGGTTTATCAATTTTATTGATTTTTTTCTAAGAACCAGCTTCATTTTCATTAATTTTCTCTGTTTTCAATATCATTGATTCTTACTCTACATTTTATTATTTATTTTCTTCTGCTTTAAATTTAAATTGTTCTCTGGTTTCTGAAGGGATACATTTAAACTGTTGATTTTAGATCTTTCTTCTTTTCTAATATATCCACTTAGTGCTATAAATTTCCCTCTGAGCACCCCTTTTATAGCATTACACAAATTTTATTTTATTTTCCTTTTCATTTAGTTTAAAATATTTTAAAATTTCTCCTTGAGGCTTTATTTTTTTTTGACATGGGCAGGCATCAGGAATTGAACGCACGTCCCTGGCATGGCAGGTGAGAACTCTGCCACTGAGCCACCGTTGCCCACCCTTCTTGAGACTATTTTTTTTTGAGACTTATTTTTAATGCATGCATTATAAGTATGTTATCCCCAAATATTGGGGATTTTCTGCTCTTTCACCTATTGATTTTTAGTTTAATTCCATGGATGTCTAAGAACAAAATTTAAATTTGATAAGGTGCATTTTTTTGGCCCAAAATGTGATCTACCTCAGTGATCGGTCTACATGAGCTTGAGTAGAATGCAAATTATGCTGTTGCTATGGGGCGTATTATATATATATAATATATATATTAGAGAGGGAGAGTTGTGCACATGTGTCTGTGTGTGGGTATTTATCATATATTTATCATGCTTGGTGTTCCATGAGCTACGTGAATCTGTGGTTTGATGTATGTCTTTAATTTTGGAAAGATCTCAGCCATTATTGCATTAAATATTTCTTCTTCTGATATTCCATTTGTACATGTTACATTTAAAAGCAAAATTATCCTACTAGTCTTGGATGTTCTTGGATGTGGATATCAGTGCAAAGTGCTCTTTAGCTAAGCCCAAAGGCATTTTCCCTTTGGTTTCAGAGTTTTAAAATTATAGCATATTTTTATTCTTTCTTAGAGTTCCATCTCTCTGCTTGTATTACCCATCCTGTCTTGCATATTGTGTACTTTTTCCATTACAGCCACTGACATAATTTCAGTTATTTAAAATTCCCTGTCTTATAATTCTAACCTCAGTATCATACCCGAATCTGATGCTAATGCTTTGTCTCTTCAGATTATTTTTTTCTTGCCTTGTGGCATGCTTTTTTAGTTTTTCTTGAAAGTAGGACATGCTTATTGGGTAATAGGAACTAAGATAAATAGTTCTTTCACGTGAAGGTAATATTAACCTGGCTAGGAATTGGTTGTGTTTAATGTTTTCTGTAGCAGTAGGTACCAGAGTTTTCTGTTTTCCCTAGGGTGTCTCCACTGTTCAATTTGAGGGTCCTTAAGTCCTCCTCAGAGAGACTGTCAATCATGCAGCTCTTTCAGTATAATTCCCTGGAGCTCTGCTTGTGTGGTGGTAAGACATTTATGTGGTGTGAGATGCTTGGGTGGGGAAGGTGAGTTTATATAATCTTGTGATCACATTCCAGTCTTTTAGTGGAGCTGGGATGTGACCTTCACAAGTGTTTCTTCAGCAGTATAGCTTCTCCCCCATTAGGTGAGAAAGAAAGGCTAGAGTGGGCTGCCATGTGTGAAATTCCCTTCCCCCATATATGATAAGGTACTGGTAATACATTTTCCCCAGGAAGTAAGTCTTTATTATAGAGAATACTCTGAGCTTATTTTACAATGACAGAGTCAGTTGGGGAATCTTTCTTTCATCTTTACATGAGAACTTAGTTGGGTCCCAGGAGGGTTCATCTCAGGTTGTAGCCTGCAGAAATTTCTCATTTTCACACTAGTCCACATTTATCCAGCAACTCATCAAAATTATCATATAAATTCTACTAGTTTATGATTCCAGAAGCCTCTGTGCTTGTTAAGCTGCTCTCAAGTTTGGTTACAGGAATGTGTTTAGTTTAATATTATAGTTGTAGAAAAATTTGATAAATATCATGTTCTCAATAACAAGAACTTGTAGGCCTTGTCCTATATATGCCTCTAATTGTCTTTAATTTCCATTTGCCTTCCTCCTGTATTCAAATCCAGCAAGAGAAAATTCAATTGGTCTTTCTTTGGTTATATCCACACTCCTCTGGCCAGGGTCAGAGAGAGACTGATTCCTGTTGTGGAAAAGGGGGGACTAAATACTGGTCAGGAAAAATAACAGATAACCACTTCAATGTCTATAAATATCTATTGAACGGGCAGGCCACGGTGGGTCAGCAGGCAGAATTCTCGTCTGCTATGCGGGAGACCCAGGTTCTATTCTCGGTGCCTGCCCATGCAAAACAAACAAACAAACAAATAAATACATATCTTATTGAATGAATGTACCAACAGTGTTCAAAAACACAGATACATAAAACAAAACTTTGTATTATAACTATAAATGATTCATTGTGATTTCTAAGAAGAATATTAGTGAGAAAATGACTAAATATAATATTTATAAAAGAGCAAAGGTAGAAAAGAACCAGTTTGGGATTGTCCTGTTAGGCCACGTACGTAATAGATATTTAATTCTAAAGCTGTGGGAAACCACTGAAGCATTTAAAGCAGTATAGACATGAGCTAATGTGTGTTTTAATTAAGAAACAGCATTCTAGCAGCCGGGAGAAGAATGGATATGAGGGGAGAAAACCTCAAGGACAGAGATTTATTTTTGTAATCCAGGTGAGAAATGAGGAAGATGTGAATTGACAATGGAACAGAGAAAAAGGTTAAATTGCATATACCTATTCTTCTGAAATGATATACTCACCTCACAAATTTTATCACATCATAGGAGTCAAAAGAGCACTCGCTTCTATATTCTTCCTTAGTGCAGACACAGCCCCTTATATTTAACTATAACATAAAACTTGGCAAAATGATTCATAACCTTCTAGAGTTTAAACTCTATAAGGGTAATTTATTTAGTGCATGTTTCCAAAACTGTATCTATAAAGCTTAGCACATCTCTTGGTGAATGTTGGATAAATGTTCAATATTTGGTGAACAAAAGAATGAAATATTGAATGAATGAATGAATGAATCTATGAACAAAACAGACTATATTCCAACATACTCCCAGTATCTGGCACATACAGTAAATGGTTTTAATCTTTGAAGAACTGAAGAATTACAAATTCCTTACACACTTTAATAAATTCATAATTATGTGAGCTGTATTCATTTTAATTTATTACAATTTCCAACATGATTTCTTTCCTTAGAAACACTGTATATATTTATGCTTTTCTGGAAAAATATATCAGGGTTTATATCACATTTAAATAATATATTGCATATGAGGAATGTGCTTTGTATACTTCCTACCCTTATGTGTGATTTTCTCATCACTCTAGGACACTACAATTATGCAATGTTCTTTAGCTTTCCATGGAAACATTGGACATTCAGTTACTCTATTCTTTTCTTCATTATTTTAAACTTTAGTTTTCAGTAGTATGGAGAAATAATGACAACTAAAAAGCTAAATGACATTCTAATTCACTCTGGAAGCTGTTCTTTAAACAGTCATCATCTGACTAATGCAGCATAAGGGGAAATGGACAGGAGGTGCTGTGTTTCCTAGATATTGACTAGCCATTTAATCTTGCTCCATTTACATGCACAAACCTGCTTTTATCTTCCCTACATTCTAGTTGTGGTAAAAAATGGTTGGCTTCTGAGTATATGTGTATGTTTACGGGTATAGCTTTACTGAGGAAAAATATATTGAGTATAATGACCTTTCCAAGTAAAAATGAAGCTTATTTCTATTATCAATAAGTTTGAAATAACCATTTCTACAGTATTCTTCATCAAATACATTGTAAGCTTTATAACCTTGAAAAGCTGAGGATACTGCTTTTGCATTTTCTTTTGTTTTGATGCCTCAAGTTCTGATTTGGAATGCATTTTGAGTGTTTCTTTATGAAATTTTAAAAATTCTTCTCATATTCTTTTTGTCAATCACTAAAAACTCAACTGTAATGATGCTCGTCTCAAACCACCTCTGTACCTTTTCTGTTGCCTTTAATCTTTTTTGGCTAGTAAAATATATATCAAAGTTTTCTTATGAGTTTATATTTTATTTAAGAATCAATATAGCTCAAAATGAAGTTATAGGAATAAATTCAGGGCTTTAGTTTCAGAGTTTTTGGTAGAGAATTTTATTCATAAACATCATTTCTTTCAACTTCATTTATTTTCAGAAATATGTAATTTGTTCTGTGGTGCTGAGATTTGCAGAATTCTAAAAGATTTATGTAGAAATAGCTGTTTCCAAATTATCATGTGACTGAAAGTATATATTTCCCTAAATAGATGGTAAAATAACCTAGTGAAATTAGTAACTGCTTTGTAATCACAAACGTGCCTTTAAACCACTGAACAGATGTTCATTAATTATGTTAATTTATGGAAGTTAATTAAGTGGTGAGAACCTCAATTTACTTATCTATAAAATGAAAGCGCCATCACTTATGTCACATTGTAAGAATGAAGTGAAATATCACAATAGAAAATGCCAGCATGGTGCTAACTACATGCCAGGGTCAGTATTAAGCTCTTTACATGTAAGAATTTATGTAAATCACATATAAATTATACACATATGATGTCTAGGACAGTCTATACAAACTCACTCAGGATAAATTCTATTATCTTATTAATGAAAGTCAAGACATTTTGAGCATGCAGATGACATAAGAAAAAAAATCAATGCTTTCTGTGGAGTGAAACACCAAAATTAAGTTACTTTATCAATACTAGATAAGCATAGTATGTAATTCTTATTTATAACCATCAGGTTACATGAAAACTCAGCAATTATTATTCAATATAAGACTCATCTAGAGAGCCTTAAAAGTCCCAGAGTGTCTCAGAATGCCCAGGATTGCACACACACACACAAAAGATTAATATGAGTTCTTGTATCATTTCTAGGCAAATTTCCTGAAACTCTCTAAAATTCATCCTGTATATAGGCCTGAGAAGCCAGTATGGCTGCAAAATCAAAAAGAAAAAAAACCAAAAAGCCTGGTCTTTGGTTAGATTTTCAAATGTCTGGAATGAAAAAGGTTCCCAGCATTCTAAGATGAGATCAGCAAAGATAATGGCTACAACTGTGAGAAGTCCAAGAGATTATAACTTTTTGAGAAAAGGACATAAAAATATGTGCAGTTTGGAAAGTGTCACACCCAATTATTCAAAAAAATGGGATTTGGTAATGAAAACATGATTATGGAAATTAAAAATTCTTTACTATTCTATTCTTGAGGTCTTTCAAAATCCATCTAAGAAATATGAAAACGTTTAATATGCTTTCTATAGCCTGTACTTTATCTTCCATTATTAAGGATTTATAGCAACCCTTGGCTCCATGTGAGAATTTCTTTGATAACTTGCTGAGCAATTATCATCTTTAGCAGTGGGGAAGAAATGATAGGGATAAAAGATGTAACTCAAATTAACTTCTTTTTTTTCATTACTAATTTTTAACATTTGACCATCCCCTGCTGCCAAACAGTCTGGACTTCCACTTAATGCTGTAAATCAGTGTTGTCTGTCAGATGTTAGCAGAGAAAGATACAGACTGGTGCAAATACAATGTTCTCAGGAGTTCCCACGCACCCAGAATCTTATTCTTAAATAGATTTTGAAAACATGTAGATTGAGGGGCAATTTTCTCATGCTGTTTCCAGATAGAATCAAAACACAGAATATAGGAATAAAGGGCAAAGATATGCAAATTGACGTGCAGTCCTTGTGGGACCTGAAGGGAAGGTAATCCCATAGGAAGGGTGAGTAATACATTCTTTTCCCATTTGCACTCAATCAATAATTGTGTGAATACCAACTTCTTTGCAAAATGTGTTATTTCCAAAATATGAGACCATTGAATAGACGGGATGGAAACAACGATACTAGGGTAAAATGAGAAATATCTAAAATCGTCCAAAGCTGAATCAGAATCAAATTGTTAAGTACTTTAACCAGGAGGAATGTGAAATAGGAAAACTAACAAAAACTCTACAGTTTAGGGGTTAGCCAACAAAACAAGGCTCAGCCTTTACGTGAGAACATGTTAACGCATTGACCGAGCGTCACTGACAAAGAATGAAGCATAATATACAGATAACGGAATGCAGGAGAAAATCTGTTACACCTCTGAGGAGGCAGTATCTCCCTGAAATTGTGAGGTAGGTGGATACTTCAGCAGTACAGAGAGTGCACATATGAATAAGTTCTGGCTAATTTGGAAAGGGGTTGTTTGTCAGGGGATATCATTCCAGCTTTTTGAACATCAGTTTCTTCATATGTAAAACTGTGTTGGTAACACTCACTGTTCGTGTTTTGTGTAACAGACAACTACTAGTGCATGACAAAGAACACCAAAAAATAGAAGGCAATAGCAGTGTGACTAAGGGCAGAAGTTTTAATGAGATGCTCATATTTTATTGAGAGACAGAGACAGACAGAGAGAAAGAGACAGAGATAGAGAGAGAGATAGGGAAAGGTCAAGCCTCATTATTCAGTTGCAATGAACTGCTTTTATCTGTCATACTCCAAGTTACAGATTATCAGCAGAATCAGTCAATTAGTTCATCCAACAGGATTTAATATCTAGCTTAGGTGTGTATTTCCTTACATGCCTTCTTGAAAGGAGTATTATTTCACGTGCGCAAACCCTTTTCTTGAGTAAATACCACAACATACTCTTTTGTTTTTCTACACAACAAGGAAAAAGCACAAACACAGTACAACATTATTTACTGGTGTTTGGTGTTTGGTTTGTCACAAAGCAGCAATCATAAATAACACCCAGTAGAGGACAGAGACTCAGCCTTTAATAATATTGTTTTGGGAATACATCACCTAGCTTTGAAAATGTCATATAAAATTCATATCCATAGTTGTTTATGGAGGGAAAAAAAGAACAGTTGCACTTTGCAATGCTAGCACAATTCTCTAAAACATTGAGAAAGATGCCGCATGCTCTGTCTTCTTTCACACTTATTTTTGGTATCCGGAGCTATGTTTCAGGGTTGTATTGATTTTCATTCTGGCTGTGGTTGATTAATGTTTCAGGAAAGAGTCAGGTGCATTAGTGCAGGGCTGAATAGAAATATCAGTGCATTTGCTCAAGTCAAAGTCAGCATGGGGAGGGGGATGAAGAAACCAAGCCACCCACTGATTTTATCTGGTAATGTACACACAAAATAAAAGGAATCTCTAAATTGACAACTCCTGCGGATTGGTTAACAGGAAGCTTGACACTCTTTTCAACACTTGCTATTGTTATTAATGACCTGTCAGCAACTTCTAGCAACCAATAAAATGCTGGCATTTTGTAAGAACAGCGATTTTTTTTTTTTTTAAGATTTAATCTCTAGGTTAAGTGTGTTCACCTTATAAATTTGCTTCCCAGAAGGAGCATTCTTTAGTAATTGCTTTTCCTGATAAGGATTTCTCACTCATTACAGGAAAACTGCAAATGTAACAGTTAAGGGATGATTCCATTGTAGTAACATTTTTCACCCTGACCCTGTTCCAAGGTTGAGAAATTGCTAGTCAGTTTAATGTCTTCTATTTGTTCCTTTACCAGATACATTTTTCTATTTTAATAGCTCATTTTCCACCATCTACAATTCCCTTCTTCATATAAGCTTGGCTTTTTCATTATGTGCTTGTTTTACATGATACTCGCAGATTTCTCAAAATCTATTAAAATATCTGACATAGTGTCATCCAGATAAACAATCACATCTAACTAATGTAACTAGCAAACATCCATCCATTTCTAAGAAGCATACAAGTTCTGCAGATATATATAACAGATAAGCATTTAGATCTATTGATTAATACTGGTTTTGAAAACAAATTTTATTTAAAGAAATGTTAACCATATAGCAAATGTATATACATTTAATAAAACGGACTACTAGTAATTTAATTCAGCTGTAATTATAGTTTATTTTAATTAGGACTTTGAAAGAAATCAATACTTTTTTTGTTCTCTTTGGCAGTTCTCAGATTTGCTAAAATTATACAGCTTACAGTGAATATGATCAAAAATTCAATATGAAGATATAATTAATAGGGCCAATGATTAAAATTCCATAAAATCCAGTAGACATATAATGCATGACGAATGGCCCTAGCATCAAGGTCAAATGTATTCATTTATCCCATGGTTCTTCAGTTCTTTAAAACAACTCCACACTTGAGTTTGCTTTAAACATGAACCATTACTTTTATGGGCAGTTTATTTTCCTAAAATTGTGAATAACTTTGATTTCTTAATGTTGACAAAAATAATTTCACTTCTTATTCATCTTGTGTTTATCCAGTCTCAAAAATTGTATTTTCTGTTGCATATAGCCCATTTATTTTCTAGAGCCCTCAAGTTCTAATCTGACCTGATTGCTCTCTTTAAAACTCTTCAGTGTCCTTCTGGATTTATTTCAAGCCCAGTGTCCTCCAGAATTCCTGGAATCCCTGAATTCATTTTGCTAAGGATGGACAGGTGTTGGGGAATTGTTCTGTTGTGGTATGTGGTCAACAGTTACAAGGCTGAAAAATCTATATCCCTGCATGACTAAGCATATATTTATTTTTGTTTCATACATGATTGGGTTCTTTTTGGATTCTGATAGAATTATATTTTAAAAGATGAAATAATTTTATTTAAGAGATTTGAATGCACCTCTTGTTTCATAGGTGTTTTTTTCTCTTTAGGTGTTCCAGATTTTCCATTACTTTTTTTTTTTTTAAGCTGACATCATTTTAGATCTGCATGCAGTTGTAAGACTCAATACAGAGAAACCTGTTTTTGCTTTATCCAATTTCCCCAATGATAACATTTTGCAAAACTACAGTATATCACAAACATAACATTGGCATTGATAAAACGCACCCGCCTTTAGATTTCCCCAGTTTTACTTGCATGCATGTGTATGTGTGTGTTTATTAAGTCTATACAATTTTATCACCTGTTTTAGTTCCCATCTCCACCACACTAAACAGTTCCAAAAACATAAGTACCCCTTTTAGTGCCCTTTTATAATCATACACACATATGTCCCACCATCCACCCTACCTGTTGGCAGGTACTAAACTGTTCTCCATTACTAAATATTATTTCGAAAATATTATATAGATGGAACCATACCATATGTAACCTTTTGAGTTTTTTCTCATTGAGCATAATTTCCTGAAGATTCATATGTTATCCGTGTGTTAATAGGTTGATTCTTTTATTTAAATGCAATTTTAATGAGATATATTCACATATCATATAATCATCTGAAGTATAGAATCAATAGTTCATAGTACCATTATATAGTTGTGTATTCATCATCAAAATCAATTTTTGAACATTTTCATTACTCCAAAAACAATAAAAATAAGAATAAAAGTAAAAAAAAAGGAGACCCAAAATATCCCATACTCCCTCTCCCCCATTATTTACTTATTTTTTGTCTTTTATTACTCATTTGTCTGTAACACTGGATAAAAGGAGTGTCAGCCACAAGGTTTTCACAGTCACACACTAAAAGCTAAATAGTTATATATTCATCTCCAAGAATCAGGGCTACTGAATGACAGTTGAACAGTTTCAGGCATTTCCCTCTAGTTACTCCAATATACCAAAGCCTGAAAAGGGATATCTGTATTAATGCATAAGAATAAACTCCAGAATGACCCCTCAACTCTATTTGAAATCTCTCAGCCACTGAAACTTTATTTGCTTTCATTTCTCTTCCCCCTTTTGGTCAAGAATTCTTTCTCAACCCCACGATTCCAGGGCCAGGCTCATCTCTGGGATCCATGTCTCATGTTGTCAGGGAGATTTGCGCCCCAGAGAGTCATGCCCCACATACTGGGGAGGGCAGTAAGTTTACCTGTGGAGTTGGCATTCATGAGAGGTCACATCTAAACAACAAGAGGTTGTCTGGGGGTGACTCTTAGGCATAATTATAAGTAGATTTAACTTGGCCTTTGCAAGAATAAGTTTCATAAGAGCAAACCCCAAGATCAAGGGCTTGGCCTATTAAATTGGTGGTCCCTAATGCTTATGAGAATAGCAGGTCTTCCCAGGTGGGGAAGTTTAATATTTCCACATTTTTCCCAAATCCATGAAGGGGACTTTGCAAATATTTTTTATCTTCCACCTAGATTACTCTAGGATGTATCAGGGCATCACACTAACCTGTACAAATCAACAAGATCTCTCTCCCTAGTCAAGGTTTCATGTAATGAAGGTGTTGGAATAAACTGACCAAACAAATTAAATTAGATAGTGTACTACAGAAAATATAAATTTTGCACCAAATAAATATCTCTTCCTTGGTCTCACACAGAAGTTGAAGTTTTAAAATAAAGTCAATATCATCTTTTATGCTGCTACCTGATTAACATTTTTCCTAACCAGATCAGTCATTCATATCTCTAATTGAAGTCTGAAGGTTGTTCCTTTATATTGCTGAGTAGCACTCAAGGTTATGTATGTCACACAGTTTGTTTAATCATTTTCTCTTGAAAGATATCTGAGCTGATTCCAGTTTTTTTGCTGTTACAAATAAGGCTGCTATTAACATTACCGCGCAGGTATCTTACATGAACATAAGTTTTCATTTCTCTAGGATAAACACCCAGAGGACAAATCTAGGTCATATGATAGCATTTTTAGTTTTTAAAGACTCTGACAGAGTATTTACAATAGTAGTTGTAACATTTTACATTCCCAGCAATAAAACACAGAGCAATCCCATGTATCCACATCATCAGCAGCACTGGGTGTCTGTTTTAGTTTCCTAGGCTGCTGAAAGCAGATACCATACAATGAATTTGCTGAAACAATAGGAATCTATTAGCTTACAGTTTGAGGTTGAGAAAATGTCCAAATCAAGCCATCATAAAGGTAATGCTTTTTTCCCAAAATTGGCTGACAGAAGTCTTGGGCTCCTCTCTCACAAGACCAGGTATATGGCAGTGTCTGCTGGTCTCTCCCTTCTCTTCTGGATTTTATTGCTTTCAGCTTCTTGCTTCCATGGCTTCTTTTTTCTTTCTCTGTATTCTTCTTTGTAAAGGACTCCAGTAAAAGGATTGAGACCCACCCTGAATGAAATGGGCCACTCTTAAATTGAAGTAGCCTGCTCAAAAGGCTCCTGTTTACAATGGGTCCATACCCACAGGGATAGATTAAATTTAGCATATCTTTCTGGGGTTCATACAGCCTCAAACCACCACAGTGCCATCAGTGGTTCCCTACTTTAACCATCTTGATAGGTGGGTAACTTCTTGTTGTAATTTTTATTTGAATTTCCATAAAGGCCTAATGATGTTGAACATGTGCTATTTGCCATCTGCATGTCATCTTTGGTGATGAGTTTTGTTTAAGTTTCCTCTGTATATTTTCAAATTGTATCTTTTTTAACATTGAATCTTATGTTTTGCACATATTATTTCCTGGTCTGTCACTTTTTATTGTCTTCACAGGGGTAGTAGTAGAACACACATTTAATTTTGATGAGGTCCATTTTATCAATTTTTCCTTTTATGGATCATCCTTTTAATTTCAAATATAAAAACTTTTTGCCTAGCCCTAGACTTTGAAGATTTTGTATTTTAAAAATATTTATAATTCTGTAATCTAATCTGTAAAACACTTGAACAAATTTTATAAGGTATGCGTTTTAGAGGGAGGTTCATATGGGTCTTATGGATATCAAATGGCTCCAGGACCATTTGTTGAAGTCTCCCTCCTCAACTGAACTGCTTTTGCTCCTTTGTCAAAAATCAATTTGGGCGTATTGGTGTGGATCTTTGTTCTAGTTCGCTAGCTGCTGGAATGCAATATACCAGAAACAGAATGGCTTTTAAAAAGAGGGAATTTATTATGTTGTTAGTTTACAGTTCTAAGCCTGCAAAAATGTCCAAATTAAAGCAAGGATATAATGTCCAATCTGAGGCATCGAGGGAAAGATACCTTGGTTCAAGAAGGCCGATGATGTTCAGGGTTTCTCTCTCCAACTGGAAAGGCACATGGTGAACATTAGGACATCTGCTATCTTCTCTCCAGGCTTCTTGTTTCATGAGACTCCCCTGGGGGCATTTTCCTTCTTCATCTCCAAAGGTCTCTGGCTGTGTAGGCTCCATGGTTCCCATGGCTCTCTCACTCTCAATCTTTTTCCAAAGTGCCTCCTCTTTTAAAAGATGCCAGTAAGCTAACGAAGACCCACCTGGAATAGATGGAGTTACATCTCCCTCTAATCAAAGGTTAATTGGGTGAACCACAAATCAGTGGGGATAATCTAATCAGGAGAGTCCAACCTACATTAATGGATATGGATTAAAAGAAATGGTTGCTCCCAATTGGATCAGGTGTAAAACATGGCTTTTCTAGGGTCCATATTCCTTTCAAACTAGAACAGTCAATTTCTGGGATCTCTATTCTGTTCCCTTGATTTATGTGTCTATCCTTTCACCAATATTACAGTGTTTTGATTATTGTAGCTGTATACTCAGCTTTAATATCATGTAGAATAATTTCCCTCACCTTCCTCTCCTTTTTAAGGATTGTTTTACCTATTCTAGGGCTTGTGCTTGTCCACATAAATTTTAGAATGGTCTATGCCTACCAAATATCCTTGCTGGGATTTTTATAGGAATTTCATTAAACCTATATAGATCAATTAGGGAAGAAATGATATCTTAAATATGTTAAAGCTTCTAATCCATGAATACCATTTGTCTCTCCTTTTGTGTCTTTTTAAAATTCCTTTCATCAGCATTTTAAAATTTCAGCATAAAAATGTACATGTTTTGTTAAGTGCATACCTAATTATTTAATTTTATTTGAAGCTATTGTAAATGGTAATACATTTAAAAATCCCCATTTCCACATGTTCATTAGCATACAAAATGAGATTTATATTTGTTTTGTATCCTATGACTTTGCTGAACTCACATTTTTGTGCAAGGGACTTTTTTTTTTTTTTACAGATGTCTTTGGATTTTCTTCATTCTCAATCCTGTTGTCTTCAACTAGAGATAGATTTATTTCTTCATTTTCTATCTATATGCATTTTTTTTCTTTTCTTACTGCCGGCACAAGAACTTCCAATAATCTGTTAATAAGAGTGATGAGATAGACATCCTTGCCTTGTTCCCAATCTTAAAGGAAAATATTCAGTCTTTCACCATTAAGTATGATGTAAACTGCAGAACTTTTTGTCCATGCTTTTTATCAAGTTGAGGTAATACAACTCTATTCCTACCTTGCTTGAATATTTTCTTAATCATGGATGGGTGTTGCATTTTGTTAAATTGCTGATAAACAAATTTGGTGGCTTAAAACAACCCAATTTATGGTTCTGAAGTTCAGAAGTCCTCAAACAAAGTGTTAGCATGGCTGCATTCCTTTGGGGGCTCTAGAAGAAAATCTTTCTTTTCTTTTCCAGCTTCTAGAGGTATCCTACATTCCTTGGTCTGTGGTGTTTTCCTCCATCTTCAAGATAAGCAGTGTAACACTTCCAAATCTCTCTCTCTTACTCTCTCAATCCCTCTCTCCTATTTCCATCTTATAGAGACCATTGTGATTATACTGGGTCCTTCCAGGAATAGTCCCACCTCAAGAGTCTTAGAATAATCATAAAATCATAAGCGCAATATCACTTTTCCAAAATAATGTAACATTCATAGGTCTAGGGATTAGGGCACAGACATCCTGGGAGCAAATTATTCTACCTCAGATCCTGTGGTTGTTGTTTTTTTTTTTTTTTTTTTTACTTAGCTTTTTGATATGGTGGGTTGTACTGAATAATAATATATGTTCAACCAGACTTTGCATACCTGGGATAAATCTCCTACTCGATTATAGTGTATAATTTTTACTTATGTTTGTATTCAAATTGCTAATTTTTCATTGAAGATTTTTACATCCAAGTTCATTAGAAGTGTTTGTCTGTAGTTTTTCTTTTTTCTCGTCTTATTGCCTTGATCTTGTTTTCAGATCAGAGTAAAATTGGCAACATAAAAAATCAGTTGGGAAGTGTTCCATCCTTTTCTGGTTTCTGATAAAGATAGTGTAAAGTAGGCATATAATCAAATGTGACTTATAAAACTCCTAAGGAAAGGATATACTATAGTATGCACTCTTATTTCTGCTGTGCTATTCCTTTTTTCTCTTTGAAGCTTTTAAGATTCCTTTTTTCCCCCTTTCATTTTAAAGAACTTACTTTAGTGTATCCATAACGGGGGGTCTATTGGCAACAAATTCTTTTAGCTTCCTTTCATATGAGACTTTTATTTCCCCTTCATTCATGAATCCATTATTTAGAAAATTCATGGTAAACAGTTTTCTTTCAGCACTTGAAAGAAGGTCAGTTCTTTCTGGCTTCCATGGTTTCAGATGACACATTTATCATTTAAATTGGTATCCCACTATTGATAATGAGTCATTTCTTCTTGGCTGCATTCAAGATTTTTGTTAATTTTTAGTTTTCCAAAGTTTAATTATGATGTGTCTTAATGTGGAGTTCCTTAGATTTGTCCTGTTTGAAGTTTATTCAACTTCTTTCATCTGATCATTTGTATCTTCAAATTTGGGAAGTTTTCTGTCAGTATTTTTACAAATACTCTTTCAGCTCCACTCTCTTTTCCCTCTCCTTCTGGGACTTTGATGGTGTATTAAGTCTTTTGTCACTGTCTCAGTTTCTGAGGCTCTATTGATTTTTTTTCCCTATTATTCAGGTCAAGTGAATTCTATTGATCTTACTTTAGCTTCATCAATTACATTATCTATCATCTCCACTCTACTATTGAGCCCATCCAGCAAGTTGTGTGTGTGTGTGTGTGTGTGTGTGTGTGTGCACATATACATGCTATTTCCTCTTTCAGTTCTATAACTTCCATTTGGTTCTTTTTATAGCATCTATTTTTTTTCTCCAGTGTTCCTTTTTTTTCATTTGTTCATAAGACTTGTAATTGATTACTGAAACATTTTTTATGATGGCTACTTTAAAATCTGTGTCAGATGAGTCCAAAATCTGAGTTATTTTGGTGTTTGTGATGGTGATTATCTTTTCTCCTTCAAGTTATGATTTTCTTGGTTCTCTATATGATGGATACTTTATTGTTTCCTGGATATTTTGCCTTTTATGTCAGGAGAGTTTGTGTCCCATTTAATTATTTTAACAGGCACATTTATCTGGTGCCAGTGGCTTCAGTCCTGGCTTAGGTCCCTGCTGGTGATACCTAAGAGGACAGAAGGGCTTACCCCAGGTAGGGGTGCCAGGTGTGTCTCCATGGGTGAGGAGTGTGGAGCCCTCAATGACCCTGCACTAACTTTGGCCCACATCTGCCCTAGAGCCTCTAAGGCAGACAAGGAGAGTCTCTAGTCAACTGGGACAAATTTGCTTTCCTGACCAGGCTGCCACTATAGTGATTTTCTCTTAAAAAACGGGAGTCTCAGGCATGCTGGAGTAGGAGAGTCCTTCACTGGCTTTTTATTTCTGATCAGGATAGTTATCTTAGGAAGAATATCTTACTCTGAAAGAGAAAGCAATACACCTATATACATTCAACATTAATAAGTGACTATAATTCATAGGGGTTGACAAAATATTTAGTTTCTATTATGTTAGGCATATTAGATTTGAAAAACAAATGCCAAATATTTTTTAATTCTCAAGTATTTTGAGAAACTTTAGTAATTATTCTCAGTAAATACACTAATTGTAATCAGTAATAAGATAGACAAATTGGAAATATGTTTCAAGAAAAAGTCTTAATGAAGTTATATTTAAGAAATATATGTGACTAGAATTAGGTCAGATGAATTACTTAAAACAAATATTTTAAAGATTGAACTTTCTTAATTTGTATAAATATTTCCTTTAAGATAACATACATTCTTAAAAATTAAAGTTGTCTAGCCTATTTCCATTTCATCTTGAAATATAGCTTACTTTTACATTAAGTCATAAAATTAGATTCTTCCAATTTCTGTTGGTAATCAACTGTGACATTAAATGGCATAAATCTTTGTTCAATTCGTTTCTCGCTTCTTTGAAGAAAATAAAAATAAAGTACATCTAAAAATCACAAATATACCAAGCACTAGAGATGCTAACTTTTCTTGCTAAGTTCTTGAAAGTTTCTATTTAGATTTAAACCTCCGCTGCCATTCATCTTTAATAATAGAAGGAAACTTGCTTTATCTTAAACTAACATGACAGTTTAAAACAAACTTTTTCTTTATTGTTTCAGATCAATTTGAATAGTATCACTCAAAGTAGTCCTATGTTTTCTAGCTCAAACCTCAGCAATGCCAGTGAAAGTTATAGTCTAATATGAGGGTAGCTGCGCAACCGGAGAGGATGAGTCCGGTTCAATAGTTCTTCTGAGACTGATTCCTTCTTGTGACTTGGGCACTCTTCTAGACCACTCTATGTTCAAAGCTTTTCTTCCATATGAAAGTTGAATAATTGATAATACCTACAGTTGGAAGGGATCATCCATAGATTCATGGCTTAATTTAAAGAGTACTTTTGAACCTTGTAAGATAAAAAATTTCAATACCCACAAAGTAGATAGAGGAGTACAGTTAACTCTCAAATGCCCATAACAAACGTTAAAAAATTATCAAGATTTTCTTCCTCTATTTATTAAATTTTCTTTACAAAAAATGTTAAGGGAAATTTTAGAAATTTTAGAGCTGAATTTCATTCCTACCTAACTTCAGTTTCCAAAAGATTTTAAATGGGAATTTTATAACCAAACCACTGTGCTCATGTGAGATATACATACATGTGCCTACACACACAAACACACATGCAACCACAAATACTTGAAACATCAAATGCACAGTTTATGAAAAAAAAAACAAAACTCCCAGACTCGATTATCTTAAACATGTTTTTTTTACAAAGAAAGCAAGATCAAAATGATGGCAACACATTACTCTTACTTTTAAAGTCTTAGATTAGTTCTCCCTTCCTTTTTAATGCACTGATATGCTGAAGAAATATAGTGCTTTAATAAGCATCAAAAGTTCTGTGTATTATAACAATATTTGTCCTTTAAAATGTAGTGATGTATTTTAACTCTAATTTCCCAGGACTCAAAGTCTGTAGATGCTGATGAGATTAGAAGCATGGATGTTCAAGGTATGCTTTCTAGACCGGAATTGTTCCCTATAATATCATCTTACCTGCACCTCAAAACACATTCCAACCACACCCCCATAATATCTAGTACCTCATTACTTGTCAGAAACCTAGGGAGGGCATTGCAGCAGTGGAGGAGGAAATGTAACAAATTATCAAGCCAAATCTACTTCTGTTATTTTGTTCTAGCTTTTTAGCCATGGGCACAGATCCCCATGCTCCGAGCTAGTGCTGACTGTGTGAACATACCATGAGAGCATAGCCTGATAAGTCTACTCTGGGCTGTCAGCATAGGGCACAATTCCATGATGGACTAGGACCTAAGTGCAGAATTGAAAAAGAATGGCCCTGCTTTTGACTCCAGCATACAATTCATCACAAAGTTCCCAAAGCTGCAATAGATATGCTATTATATGTTGGCTCTTAAGACCTCCAAGTGATTGGATGAAGAGCTTACACACACTGCTGAGGGTAATCACTTTTGTTAGTTATTGATGCAGTCAATTGATTTTAGATGCAAATTCCATCTAGGAAACACCCTCACAGAAACAATTCAGGCCAATGCTTGACCAAACAACTAGACACCAAAACTAATCAGATTGACACCTGAAATTAATCATCACAGCGATAAAAAAATTAGGCACAATCTCTATAGAAGTTTCTCAAAGAAGGACATGAAAAATGAATGCAAAGGTATCTAAAAGGTGAATAATGCTCATCCTCAATCATAAAACTCATGTAAATTTAAACTACACTAAGATACAATCATGATCCTTTCAAATAAGTTAGGGGGAAAAAGCTTAAGAGCATAACGTATTGGCAAAGTTTAAGTAAAATATACCCTTGTTTACATCATTGGTGGATAAAAAAATTCGTATAACATTGTGGAGGAAATTCTATCAATAATTATCAAAATTACAACTAATTTATTACCTTTATTCCAATAGTTCAATAATGAAGGGTTTTTTTATGGATACATCTACAAATGCTGCATACACGCACTTTTTTTTTTATAGAATTAAAGAACAAAACTGGAAACAGTCTAAATGTGCATATATTGGGAAATGGTCAAATAAGTCAAGGTACATCAATGCAATTGAATGCTATTAAAGTGCTAAAAAATGAGAATTCATCATGTGATGGACTCCTTTCCAAGATATGTTGTTAACTTAAAAAAAAAAGGCAAAATCAGGAACTAAAGCCAGTATTAATACTTTAAAATATTAAAATGTACAATGTGCAACAAAAGATTAAAAGAAAAACTAAGAAACAGGAAATGATGACCCATCCAAAGTAACAGGATAAATCCAAAAACCATCAACAAAAAAGACCAGACAATAGACATACCAGACAAAAATTCTTCAAAAAAGATCCTCAATATGCCCAAGGTGTAAGAAGAAAACAGAAAGAACTAAAGGAAATCAGGAAAATGACGAATGAACAATATGAGAATCTCAGTAGAGAGATACAGTTTTTAAAAGGAACCAACAGACCACCCAGGCTGCAGGGAAGCCATTCAGTAGCATCACTGAGTACCTGTCGATGGTCTTCCTGCACTACAGCAGCACTGAATGTGCTGGTTTGATTTAAAAAGTGAGGGACAAACATAAGAACTTACTTTCAGGATTGAGTGCTGTCAAAGTTGTCCACAAAGTAACAGAACACATTCTAGATGAACACAGTAAGAGAAAGCCAATTCCAGGAAAAGACAAGAGGCATCTGAGCCCAGCTCCATGTCTGAGAGCTCCCAGGGCCAACCCTCAGTGGCTGCCAGAATATCAGCCAAAACCAAGGGGAGAAATGGAAGATGGCTCTGCATCAGTGCAAATTCCTGTGACATGTGTCATAAGGTGCTGAAGTTAAGAAACACGTGTGTGCTGAAATGTGGGCACTAAGTTTCACAAAGGGGCAAGGAGTCTTCTTGTTTTTGACCATCTTCATTTAAGGTATTGTAAGTATGAAGTAGTTTGAAAATAAAAAAGGATTCTTTTCTTAAAAAGGGGGGGGGCGGGTTACAAACAAAAACACTGGTGTTAAAGACCACAACAACAGAAATGAAAAATTTTCTAAAGGGATTCAATAGCAGAATAGGGCTGGGAGAAGAAAGAATCCATGAACTTGAAGAAAAGCCTGTTTAAATCATTCAGGCTGAAGAGGAGAAACAAAGAATGAGAAAAGTGAAAAAAAATCAGAGGCCTGTGAGGTATTATGAAGTATACTGATATACAATTACAGAAATCCTAGAAGGAGAAGAAAGAGAGAAAAGGCAGAAGAAATATTCAAAGTCATAATGCAGAAAACTTCCCTAATATAAAGAAAGACATGAATATACCAATTTAAAAAGTCCAACAAACTACAAGAATTTATCTTGTAGATAAATTCTACAAGAACTATTCCCACACAAAAAGCAGACATATTGCCAAATGCCAAGTACAAGGAGAGAGTTTGAAAAGCTGTAAGATAAGAGCAATGTGTTATGGGGTGGTGCGATGGTGGCTCGGTGGCAGAATTTTTATCTGTCATGCTAGAGACCCGGTTCCATTCCCTGTGCCTGCCCATGACAGAAAAAAAAAAAAAAAAAAGCAATGCGTTATGTACAAGAGAGTCCCAATAAGATTAAGTACCAATTTCTCATCAGAAACTACAAAGGCAAGCAGGCAGTGCAAGCAGGCAGTGGGACAAAAAGACTTAAAGGACTGAAAGAAAATTTCTAACCAAGATTTTTTTTATCCTATGTGACTATCTTTCAAAATGAGAGAGAGAAAAAGATATTCACAGATAAAAGATGAATGGGTTTGTCACCGTTAGACCTATTCTACAGTCTTTAGACTGAAAGGAAAGAACACTAAGCAGTTGATCAAAGCAGCATTAGAAATAAAGATGTCCAGAATATCAATCAATGGGTAATTATAAATATTAGTACTATTGTATTGTATTTTATATCTAGCTCCACTTTTTATATCTTATAGTCATTAAAATAAAAAGACATAAAAATAATATATTTATGATTTTGGAATAAAATGTATAAAGATAATTTGTTAGAAGTTCTACACTTCAAAAACCAGTAAATATGAAAGGAGGATGAATTGAGGGACAAAAAATTTATGTCTTAAAAAAGACCAAGAAACAAAGTCCTGTTTTTTTTCAATAGTGACTTTAAATGTAAATGGAGTACATTCTCCATTCAAAAGTTAGAGATTATAAAGCAGAATGAATTAAAAAAGAGTATGGCCCAACTATATGCTGTTTACAAGAATTACTCTAAATTCAAATGCACAATTAGATTCAAAGGGAAAGGATGGAAATAAAGAGCTGAGCTAGCTACATCATCAGATATAATAGCCTTCACAGTCAAAAACTGTTATGAGGGGCAAAGAGATTCATTATATACTGATAAAGAAGTCAATTCAACAAGAATATATAATAACAATTATAAATATTAATGCACATGGATGCAGAACTCCAAAATACGCAAAGCAAACACTGAAGATTTGAAGGGAGAAATAGATGGTTCTACAATAGAAGGACACTTCCCATTTCAATACCAATTTCAATAATGGATTAAACATCTAAACAGAAGATTAAAAAGGAAATAGAAGACTTGAACAAAAATATTAACCAGTAATGAACAATCTGAAGAGGAAATAATAAGCTTCCATTTGCAATAGCAACTAAAAGAATGAAATATCTAAGAATAAATTTAATCAAGGATGTAAAGTTATGCATGTAAAACTATAAAACATTTCTAAAAGAAATCAAATAACACCTAAACGATAGGAAGGATATTCTGTTTTGGTGGCTGGGAAGAGTAAATGTTAAGATGTCAGTTCTACCCCAAATGATGCTCCAATTTGAAGCATCACAAACAAAATACCAGTAGTCTTCTTTGCAGAAATAAAAAAGCCAATCATCAAATTTATATGGGAGTGTAAGGGGATCCAAATAGCCAAAAAAAATCTTGGGGAGGGGGATTAGAGGACTCACACTTCCCATTTTTAGAACTCATGCCAAAGCTACAGTAATCAAACAGCACGGTATTGGCACAAGCACAAATATACAGTCCAACGGAATAGGACTGAGAATTCAGGAATAAATGCTCACACGTATGGCTGACTTCTGACGAGACTGCCAAGTCCACTTGGGCAACAGTCTCTTCAACAAATGGTGCAGGGAAAACTGGATATCCACATACGAAAGAATGAAGGTAGACTCCTACCTCATTCCATACACAAAAATCAACTCAAAATGGATCAAAGACCTTAACATAGGAACCAAACTAGAAGGAAACATCTGCAGGACTTTGTGTTAGGTAATGTTTTCTTAGATAGTATACCAAATGTACAAGCAACAAAGGAAAAAAAAAATTGGATTCCATCAAGATTAAAAACTCAATGTGGAAAAGACTTCATCATGAAAGTAAAAAAAAGGCAACCTACAGAATCAGAGAAAATATTAAACCCAGTAGGGTTTAATTTCCGGAATATGTAGAGAATTCCTACAACTCAACAATAAGAAGAAAGCAGCCCTATAAAAATGTGCAAAAGACTTGAATAGACAGTTCTCCAAAGAAGCTATGCAACTGGCCAAAAAGCACATTAAAAGATGCTCAATATCACTAGCCATTAGGGAAATGCAAATAAAAACCACACTGAAATACCATTTCATACCCCTCGAATGGCTTCTATTTAAAATATGGAAAATATGTGTTGGAAAGGATGTGGAGAAATAAGAACACTTATTCATTGGTGGAAGGATTGTAAAATGGTACAGTCACTGTGGAAATATGTCTAACTGGGTAAATTCAAGATGCCTGAAGGGTTGCATTCCTTATGCATTCTCTAAAAGCTATTTACTTCACCTTCTCCCATATTCTGGAGGCCACCTGCAATCCTTGGCTATGATCCTCTGCCATCTTCAAGTCTAGAAATGCAACACTGACACTTATTTTTCTGCCTACCTCTTCTGCATTCAAAGGATCCTTGTGATTATAACATTGGGCCACTTGGATAACCCAGGATTATCTCCTTATTTTAAGGTCAGCCTATCAAAATACTTAGTTCCATTTGCAACCTTAATTCCCTTGCCAGGTGGTGACCTAACATATTCAGGTTCCAGAGGTTAGGATGTGGCCATATTGTGAGTCTATTATTCTGCCTACTACAAAAGGGAGCCTTTGGGAGATGCTTCCAGTTTCCTCATGCGTGAAATTGGTATAATATAACATCAAAAATAGCTTAACCTTGAGCTGTTTGTTTCACGTAAGCCTAAATTATGCAATAGTAAATAGCATAGGGATAGGAGTCAAGAGAAGTACAGCTAGCTAACAACATCAGATAGGTTTATCACCTTCCAAAGATATGACCTTGAGGAATTTCTTTCCATTTTCTTACCTTTGATCTTCTACATACTAATAAGAGAATAAAGATATCTATGTCATGGATGTACTGTAAGGATTAAATTTAAAACATATATTACTGTCAAAGACATATTTATGAGACTATGATAAACTTAACATAGATAAATCTTAAAATTTAACATAAGTAAGAGTTGTATAATACATACATTATATTGTTTTTAGTTCCTCAAAAGTCAAGTGCAAGGGTAGTTCAGTAGTTGAATTCTTACCTGCCATGCAGGAGACCCAGGTTGCATTCCCAGCCTGTTCACTCCACCTGCCAAAAAAAAAACCAATCAACAAATCATGCTGCAATGACAATATACTCACATGGTTAAAAAAGAATGAAATGTGACTCTCACCATACAGCATCCAAAAAAGAAGTCAAGTAAAAATGTTCATGTTTTTATACATATACTGCAAAACTATGCAAAAAAAATCAGATCTTAGATTCATGGTCACTGTTGGGACTGCAGGAAGGAGCGATTCATGTGGACACAGAACACTTTCAGTAACATGAAAATGCCTAATTTTTAAGTTAGATCATGAATTCACAAAGGATGAGTGTGTTGTTTTATTTTGATTTACAAGTGTACAAAGAGCCGATATAGCTATACTTTTGTGTTTATCAAGTAGTATATAATAAAATTTTTTTACTAAAGTGCAAAAAAAACACATTTAAGATATCATGATTTTAATGAATATTTAGAAAATAGCATTGAGGAAGGGGGAATGTCTGTTAATACGTAAAAGTAATTGTGTCACATTCTCAATATCTAGGTTAAGCAATCAATCATTTAAATGTAAAAAGAATAAGATCCTCTAATATAATAGTAATAAGGATTTGAATAAAGCCTAATGTTCTAAGAGAAATTTTGATTCCACCCCTTTAACTCTTTCTAAATTATCGTTTTCTATTAAATTAGCAATACTTTACTTAATCCTAATTTCTGCTTTTGGACTGGAACCTACAGTTCACTCCTGGCAAATTTTATTGTGTTCACCCCACAGTAAATCCTTCAAGTGAACTCAGCATACACTTCAAATAAGGAAAAGAAAAATGAACCTAAAGAAAATTGACCTGCATCCTTCAATTGACTTTGAAACAACCACAGAGCACTTAAAAAAATCAGGTTTAGAGCTATTTATTCTATGGAGACACCTAGAAAGAAAATGCTCTTTACACTAAAAGGAATAAAAAAAAAGCTGGCTCCAAGGAAACATACAGATTAAAACCTTCTTATCAATAAAAAAGATCTAATTACTATTGTCAGGATTGTCTTTTATGTAGCACCTCAACACTTGAGAGGATACCATCTAGGCTGATTGCAGTTAGATGGTGAAGGTAACCTAGCAAAAATGAGAGCAATAAAAACTGCTTTCTCAAATTTTTCTGATTAAATAACATGTAGCATAAATTCAATCAGAATTCTTAGGGAAACCATTGAAGATCATTTGTTAATCCTTGAAAAATTTCATCCTGAAATTTATGAATTGTTTGAAGTCTCTTCTGTAATCTTATTCATGTTACATTTCCTTAACTGAACTGTATTTTTTTTAATTATAATTTTCCATGAAATTAAATCAGAATGATTCAACTCTCCATGATAATTGTAGTTTTAAAAGGAAGTTGCAGGTGGGCCACGGTGGCTCAGCAGGCTGAGCTCTTACCTGCCATGCCGGAGACGCAGGTTCAATTCCCGGTGCCTGCCCATGCCAAAAAAAAAAAAAAAGGAAGTTGGCTCCTCAACGAATTGAAATCTGCAGGCCTGAATGAAAGCACTTAAATAGATTTGCCTTCCAAAAGGAAATATGTTGGAGAGTAAACAGATTGCCTTTACTAAGTCTTCCTCGAAATAAAAATCCTTTGAAATATGTCTATCATAAGAAGTGCAAAGATTTTATACCTATTAAAGAATCCTCTTTGTTCAATCATTCCATCTGCTTTCCTTCCAGAATCAAAATTTTGTTTGAAGGTATGCCAGTGATGTTTCATAAACCCAAGTTGGATCAAGATAGGATTTGTGAACATGCAAGGATGCCTACCAGATATCCCTAGTAATCATATTAAAATTTAATTCACATGCACAGAAAAGAAAGAGAGAATTTCTGCTTTCAAATCAGGGGAAAGACCTATTCAAGCTTTGTCTTTTCTCTATGTGGAATGAAAAAAAGAAAGCAAGTTACACTTTTGTCCTTGTTAATACATATGTTTACAAACAAAGAGTGTGAGCTTTTCCCAAAGTGCATTCTTAGTCTTTGATTAAACAGGTTGTCATTGGACTTGATGATATTTAGCATGAGTGTCAAGAATAATAACTCTGAAACAGATTCTAAAAATGCTCTCCATAAAATTTTTTTTTCATAAACTATAGTTGCAATCATCTTCCTTGCTTTCTTGATTTCCCTATTCTCAGGGAGTCATTTTGTTTTCCCTTTGCCTCAGGCTGTGTTTCATCTTGGTCTTGGAGCAAGCCATGATAGCCTGTAACTTGAAAATAAAGCAAGAATCACGTTGTCATCTCTTCATGCCAAAAAGTGGGCTCTGTCCTCTCCTACAATGCACCAAAAGCCTCAAGCCCTGGGCCCTCATCCTGGTGGTCCTCCCCATTGAAGCCTCGCCCTGAAATCCCACCTGCAGCCTGGGGCTTCACTCCCTGCGCTATAGCCTCCCAAAAGTACATGCCTGTGGCACTTTCTGTGTATTTCCTACTCTCACAGGTTGCTTTGTCTTTGTTGTGCTGTTTTGCCTGCTGGGACAAATATTTGTTTTTTATTATTAAACCCAAAGACTTTGAGTGCTATTATGATTCACTAAATCATTTGCTATGCCTTTCTGGAGGGCAGCAGCTAAACTGAGCTTAATACTTTATTCACACTAGTAAATAGTGCTATTTTCCTAATATCTGATTTCTCTGACTTGACCTATCCTACCACAAGCAGAGCTTCAAAAGACATTCCTGGAAAAAACATTGGCTTAAGTGTTTATGTTGAATTTCCCAGATGATTAACTGACTCCTTGAATATTTTTATATGTCTGCTGATAGCACTGTTGTCATTAGCAGCTCCTAGAACGAGGAGAAAGGGATCGCATCCTCTAAAAAGATTTAGTGAGTGCCACCATGTAGTAGCTGCTGAAGTTCCAGAAGGAATTATGACAACATCCCTGTTTTTATGGACATTAATACAGTAATTTACTTAGCAATTAAAATAAATCATGATCCTTTTGAACAGTTTTCAGCACTAGGAAGAAAATCAACCAGGGAAAAATGAGCCCAAGAAAGGTGTTTTTTTTTTTGTGGTTTATATGTTAGTTTCCTTATTTATTGTTCTACAATTAATTGATTTTCTCTTTGGTAATATATATATGCAACTATTGTGAAGTGTCAGAATAGGCCTTCATCTCAGAAGATCCAGGGATACTGGCCTAGGTTTCAACCTCTAAAGAAACAGCTTCTGGTTTCCCACAGGTGCATAAGTAGAGATTTGGAGGAGCAGCGCACTTCACTACCTTTTTTCCTTCTTTTTGTGTTTCATGGCCAATTTTTAGTAGATCTTTTGTCTGTCTGTATTTTTTTTCTTTTCCCCTCTCTTTTCTTCCTTCATTTTCCCTGTCTGTTCCTGGCAGACTGAAGAGTGAGAAAATTAGATTTCCAGAGTGACCAAAACATAATATTCAGGATGTCCAGCTTTCAACAAATTACAAAACATACAAGGAAACCAAAAAGTGTGGCCCAGTCATGATAATAAAATAATTCAATGGAAAATATTCTGGAGAAAGTGTACTCTCTAGAAATCCTAACCAAAGAGCCTAGAACTCGCAAATAGGATCAGTTAACTAAAGGAAATAAGGATAAAAAAATTGAAGGAAATTAGGAAAACCATACTTAAATAAAATAAGAATTTTAATGAGGCAAATTATAAAGGAGAAACAAATGGAAATTTTAGTACTCAAAAGTATATTAAATGAAGTGAACAAATTCAGTACAAGGGTTGTCAGAACAGATCTGAGGAGACAGAAAAAATGATTGGTGAACTCACACAAAATAATTGAAATTGTCCAGGCTGAAGAAAAGAGTGGGTGATTCAACATATGAAGTCAATTAATAATACACTACAGAAATAGAATTTGGGTGGAGGGGAACACATATGATCACTGTAATAGATACAAAAAAGGCATTCAACAAAATCCAGTGTCCTTTCTTGATAAAAGAAAAAAACAGTCAAAATAGTAGGAACTGAATAAAAAAGTTCATTCTCAGCTTTTATGGAAACCCACAGCTAACATTGTACTTCATGGTGAGAGACTTAAAACTTTCCCTTTAAGGTCAGAAATGAGACAAGACTTTCACTACTGATCTTCAATATTGTACTAGAAGTTCTTGCCAGAGCAATTAAGCTAGAAAAGGAAATAAAAATTGTCTAAATTGGAAGGAAAGAAGTAAAATTATCTCTTTGTGAACAACGTGATCTTATACATAGAAAATCCAAAGGAATCACAAGATATCTTTTAGAACTGATAAATGAATTCAGCAAAGTGGCAGGGTACAAGATCAACGTGGAAAAAAATCAATTATGTTCCTATACATTAGCAATGAACAATCTGAAGAGGAAATGAAGTTAATTCCATTCACAACATCATCTCACAGAATAAAATATCTAAATATAAATTCACTAAGGACACAAAAGACTAGTATACTGAAAACTACAAAATACTTTTGAAAGAAATTAAAGACCCAAGTAGTGGCAAGACATCTTATATTCATGAAATTGGAAAAGGTTTTAGTATGCCAATATTATCCAAAGTAATAAATAAATCCAACACAATCCTTATTAAAATTCCAGCAGCTTTTCTTGCAGAAATGGAAAAGCCAATCCTCAAACGCATGTGGATCTGCAAGAGACCCTGAATAGCCAAAACAATCTTGAAAAAGAACATGTTTAAAGGACCTCCAATTTTCAATTTCTTATGGTATTACAAAGAAACAGTAAGCAGGATAGTGTGGTGCTGGCATACATTTAGAGAAATAGATCATAGGAACAGAACTGAAAGTCCAAAAATAGACCCACATATCTATGGCCAATTAATTTTCTTTTTTGCATGAGCAAGCTCAGGGAAAGAAACCCGAGTCTCCAGCATGGAGGGCAAGAACTCTGCCTGCTGAGTCACCATGGCACGCCCCCAATTTATTTTTGATAAGGGAACTAAATACATGCAGTGGGGAAAGAATAGTCTCTTCAACAAATGGCGCTGGGAAAACCACATATCCACATAAAGAAGAATGAAGTTAGACCCCTACACACCATATAGAAAAGTCAACTCAAAATGGACCAAGGACATAAATATAATAGCTAAAACTGTAAAACTTGTAGAAGATATCATAAGGACAAATCTTCAGGACCTGGGATTCAACAATTGATTCATAGATAGGACACCAAAAGCACAGAAGAAACAAATAATTTCAATTTCAAAATTAGAAACTTTTCTGCATTGAAGAAAATTATCAAGAAAGTGAAGATAACCTACAAAATGGGAGAAGAAAATCTTAAACCATATATCAGATAAGGGTTCAATATCCTGAACATATAAAGAATTTCAACAACTCAACAATAAAAAGACAAAGAAACCAATTTAAAAATCAGTGAAAAACTTGATTAGACGCTTCTCCAAAGAAGAAATATAAATGGCCAATAAACACATGAAAAGATGATCAACATCATTAGCCATTAGGCAAATGCAAATAAAAACAACAATGAAATACCACTTATACCTACAAGTATGGTTATTAAAAACAAAATGGAAAGTAAGTGTTGGAAAGGACGTGAAGAAATTTGAACTCTAGTTCACTGTTGGGGGGGATATAAAATGGTGCAGCCACTGTGGAAAGCACAGTGATTCCTCAGAAAGTTTAATAAAGATTTACCATTTGACCTGGCAATCTCACTCCTAGATATGTACCCAAAGAAAGTAAAAGTAAGGTCAAACAGAGACCTGTATACCAGTATTTATAACAGCTTTATTCATAATAATCAAAAGCTGGAAGCAACCCAAATGGCTAACCAAAAAAAAAAAAAAAAGGACAAACAAATCATGGCACTCACACACAATGGAATATTGTTCTGCCATAAGAAAAAATGAAGTTATGAGACATACTGCAACCTGTAAAAACCCTGAAAACATTATGCTCAATGAAACAAGCAAGACATGTAAGGACAAAAGTCATATGATATTACTTATAAGAAATGAGTAGGAATAGCAAATTTGTAAGATAGAAAGAAGATTAGACCTTACTGTGGAAGACCGATTGGAGGGTGTGAGAAATGAAAAATGTTTATAAAAATAAAATGCATGCACACCCTTCAGAAAAGGTGGGGAAAAAGGTTTAGAGAGCTTTCAATGTCATGTAATGTAAGCTTTCAGACCTCTGGAGCTGCTACACACATACTGAATGAAAGACTGACCCCAATATTATGACTTCATCGAAATATCCCTGGGAGAAATGTCTAAACTGAACATTATTTTGGCAGGGAGGAGGTTGTGAATAGTGGTAACACCTAGAATACCTTTAAAATGCAGACTTTGGAAAATTAAACTTCCCCTTTTGTCTTTGCTCATAGCTAATAAATTTGTAAAGTAGCATGGAAAAACGTTACAGTATAATAGTTTTAGAACAGTGAATTAAATAAATCTAGGCTCAAATCCAACCTTTGCTACATCTATCTGCCTATGTATATTATCTATGTTTCAATCTGTTGTAAATTTTCAATGTTAATCATGGACAATCACTTAGAAAATCTAGTTCAGATTTTTTATTTCACAAATGAGAAAAGTTCCTGATCAAGGTTATAGGCTTGGCTTGTTAGAAGTAATCCATAACCCTATTTGTCCTCCACATATTTATCAAGCTAAAGTAATAAGTACACCCTCTATAAGCCATCAAGAGCATGTGAGAAATAAGTATCGTCCATTATTTTTATTTGTTATGAAATTTGCCATATTGATTTGATACATACATTTCCATTTTTCATTTTTAAACTGTTGATATTCTAAATCAATCATTCCTTCTTCATTTATTGGCTAGATTACTTTTATAAACTTCATTTAATCAATATTATAGATATATAATAAAAAGGAAGAAAAAATGCCTGATTTTTATTAATTTACTACTTTTAAATAATGAATTGTTCTCTACCACCCTCTGAAGGTTAAAGGGAGTTCATCTGTTTCTTTTTCCTTTGTTTTTATTTACTATTATCATGAACTCATGACTTTAATATGCTTTATTTTAATTCCTTTCAGGTAATACCACATAATGGGCACAATGCCCAATGCACACAGAATCCAATACCTTGACACTGGGATTTTGAGAAAAGAATGAGTTTTATTGCGGCAAGGAGACAGGAGGCAGGTTGGGTTTGTCTCCCTGATTCAAGAGAGATAAATAGGAAGGAAAAAAAGGGTGGGGCTGCAAAGGAGATTCTGGTCGGTTGTTTCTAGGACCATTTACATACGGTAGACACATGCCATGGGCCACATCTTATTTTCCTTTTGAGGGATAGCTCGTATTTCATTTGGTTCCAACAATTCCTCATCCTCATAATCTTGGTTCCTAAAGTGATCTTTGTTCCCAGGATCCTGGAAGCTGTTCAAGGGGCAAGGGGGCGACACCGCTGTGGCTGCGCATGACTGTCCACGGCTGAGTTTGCTGCTAAATTTCACTGCCTGTTACGACAAGCTTGAGAAGGAATTTTAGCGATGGGAGAGGAAGGAATTCTAAATAAGCAGCAAGTTTTAGCCTGAATCTTGATTTTTATTTAGGACCCCTGATTCTCCCACCTATGCTTTCACAGTAATTATCCTTTTCAATCCACAAATTTTGTGTTTTTTTGACTCATCGTAGTTTACTCAGATTAGCACTTGAATCCTTTTGAGCTTACTTGCGTTCTTATAATGACAAGATATTCTCAGCATTTGAACATTTCTTACCCTGGGCATGGAATCAACCACTTCTTTCTGATTCCCTGGTCTAAAGACCACACTCTAAGTTTCAATTGTTTGCTCATTGCTAAGGAGGCATCATTGTTTAAAGGCTTTAAAGTCAGCAAGAGCTAGGAAATACATACTCTTGTTAGGCTATAGTGTGAATTCACTATCCCTCCAATTCCTAATCAGGATGACAGGGTTTTTATTTAACAAGCATATGTTTTTAGTTATAATCATTTCAACCATATAAGTCTCTTAAGTCTTTTCTAAAGCCTGCTATATTTATTTAATCCTGCCCGGAACTGGAGTCCGTATTGTCATTAAATTCTTACATGTACCATAAAAAAATACAACAAAATCCCACGTGCTCATTTTTCATGAGGGAATACTGGGAAAATTTCCCATGCTTTGTCTGAAAGTGCTTATAATAGAGGCTTAAAGTCTTATTAATAATAATAGTTCAATCAGAGTCTGGATCCAGTCACACAGAATACTTTCAGTACAGGCTCCTTAAAAGCCTCTTGTTGGAATACCATGGACTAAAAAGTTTATGTTTCATGGATAGAATATTATCTAGAATATTAAGTGTATCTTGTCTCCCCAGTTATTGCATTTTTCATATGAAATAGCTTTACTTCTACGATTTGTCTGGATTTGTGCCTCTGCACCCAGATGCATATGAAGAAAATACTTATAAACGTTATAGCTAAAAATATCTCTTATAGTTCATAGTCTTCCATATGTAAAGCATATATTTCTGCAAAGAAGAATATGGAGAAAACAGGAAGAGATGGGGCTTTCCTAGAAAGTATGGAGAAGTAAATGTGTAGAGATTAAAGTGATTATATAGTCCAGTGTTTCTAAAGTTTTGTTATACAGAGGTATCACTTGGGGAGCTTAATAATATTCTATGTCTTAAATATACATTCAGAAAAACTTATTCATTGATTGGAATAAGTTATAGGTATTTTTTTTAAAGCTCCTCAAATAAATCATAAGTATGGCCTGGGTTGAAAACCAATGACCTCCCCAAAGCTCATCAGATAATTGAAGCCCAAAGAAGCAAAATGTTCATAACACACTTGGGCTACTAGCAGAGCAGATGAGTATCATCTATCTAGATGTCATGTCATATCTGAGTATCTTAGTGCATTTTTTGTGGGCGGGGGGTACATGGTCCTGGAATCAAACCCAGGTCTCGTGCATGGAAGGTGAACATTCTACCATTGAACCACCCGTGCCCCCTCTTATCTTAGTGCCTTTTTAATTTCTCTGTTAGTTGTCAGGTTTTTTATCATTTTGGATTTCTGTTGTCTTCATGTAGTGTTCAGGTATATTAGGTTTTCCTACAATGAGTTAGTGGACATTTCCAGTAGGAAATATGCTTCCTGGCTATATTTCTTTAGGATGATTTACATTTGCTATCAGATTTCATCCTGCCAATCAGTCTCTGTGCCAACAGGGATAATGCATGGAGGAGTATCTGAGGATAACAAACCTCTATTAATCAGGCCATTTCCTACACTTTACACTGTAGGGGCATCACACTGATAAAAGGCTTTGTCTATCTCAGTCTTCTCTGCATCTCCTGGAAATATGTTGGCTTCAGTTAACTGAACTACATTTAAAAACCAACAGGAGTGATAATCTGTAAGAAAGCATGGCATTCTCAGCAGGGATTTTAACAGTTTATGAGAGAAAAAAAAGAATATTCCACACTTACTCATTTTGCATGGGCTTTGCCTATTTTTAGTCTTTCCTGTTTTATCTGAATATTTGAATTCTGGACTGTTATTAGGAACAGGGCATATATCTATCATCTTGTCAAACTGAAATATTCTTCAATTATTGTAATACTTTATACTAAGAAGTTATTTATCCAAGTCCTTATCTTTGAGGGTTTTCTAGAATTACCTAGAGAGCTTTTGCACATTTTATATCTTACTGAATTCCCACAACAATAAGTTTATGAGTATAATTTTTATTTAGCTACACAAATGAAGTGAGTATCTGGCAAATCTTTTTAAAACCAGAAACAGTCTTTTCATTAGCTAGTAGTTTATGAACGGGGGCATGACTCAATTTGTACATCCAATTGCTTTAAGAAAGACTATTATTTGAGATTACCTTTATATAGCCAAGAGATAAAAAGGGTACTAAAACCAAAGTCAGTTTTGGCATCAAATCCAATAGATTATCTTTTCTAGAAACCAATACAGTCCAATTAGTAAATATTTTAGGCTTTGGGTACATAGGTCTTAGTTAAAGGTACTCAACTTTGCCATTGTACTGCTAGATAATACATAAATGATTTTTAAAATGTTCTGTTCCAATTAAACTCGATTTATGAATGCACCAATTTGAATTTCATGTAATTTTCACACCATGAAATACTCTTGAATTTTTTCAATGATATAAAAATGTAAAAACAACAACAACAAAATATTCTTAGCTCTTAGATCACACAAGAATAACTGGCAGACTAGATTTGGCCATTGGGAATTAATTTGTCATTCCTATTCTTCAGGATGAGCTCCATCTAAATAAATGAAGACTGGGAAAGCCTCAGTATAAATAATGATGGTTAGCACTATAAAATATATAAATGTGCATCTATGATTGAAGTATTATCATATTTGATAAGGAGAGATTAAATGCATCTGCATTGAGATCAAGAAAAAGGCAAGATGACCGCTTTATCAGCTATCCAACTTTGCATTAGAGACTTGCTATTAAAAGTAAAACAAATAAATCTGTTAGAGGCATAACAATGTGTGAAGAAGAATTAAAGCTATGTATTTTCAGATATCACAGTGTACCTTGAAAATCTTAAAGAATCAATACTACTAACTCAAACATAGGAATTCAATAAAACTGCAAGATGCAGAATTAACAACCAAAAATAAGTAGACTTCATATGCACAAATGGTAACCAGTAAGAGGACATAATGGTATTGAAAATCTTATTTACATTAACTAAGAAGATTTAGAAATAAACTAACAAGAAATGTGCAAACCAATATAAAAATAATTCACACATTTCTGTAAGACACAAAAGTGGACTTGAACAAATGTAAAAGCACTCCTTTGTTCTTACATATGATAACAATATTATAAAAAATTTCAGTTCTTGCTAAGTTAATTTACAACTGTAATGTAATCCTACTAAAAATGATATTTTATGGAATTAGACAAGTTTATAATAAAGTCCATATGGAAAACTAAACATGGATGTATAGTCAGAAAACCAATGAAAATACAATAGCAACCAAGGTAACTAACCTCTCCAGATATTAAAATATTATAAAGCACTCTAATTAAACCAATGTTTAATTAGCACTCTAATTAAACCAATGTTTAGTGCATGAACAGAAAAATAGACCAGTGAAACTGACTAAAAAGCTCAGAAAGAGATCATTTGGAAAATTAGCATTTGATGAAGATGGCATACCACATCACTGAGGCAAACCTAAACTTTTTAATACAGTGGTATTTGGACAACTGGTAATTATTTGGAAACCATAAAAAATACATAGCTTAAACTCTACTCAAGAATAAACTCAAAATGAATAAAGGTAAACAAAAAGATACAAGTAGTAGAAAACTGGATGAATTCCTCTTTTTTTTTTTTTTTGACTTTTTTGCTGAATAGTATAACATATATATAAAGCAAAGAAGTACAAAAGCAATACTTTTCAAAGCACTCTTCAACAAGTAGTTACAGGACAGTTCCTGGAGTTTTTCATGGGCTGCCATATGATCCTCTCTTCCAAGTGTAGTATC
>PVIY010014828.1:0-55484 GCA_004026745.1 Myrmecophaga tridactyla
CTTCATGAAATAGGAAGCCAGGAGAGAAAGCTAGCAGATGATGCCATATTCGCCATGTGCCCTTCCAGCTGAGAGAGAAGCCCTGACTGTGTTCGCCATGTACCTTCTCACTTGAGAGAGAAACCCTTCTGAACTTCATCAGCCTTCTTGAACCAAGGTATCTTTCCCTGGATGCCTTTGATTGGACATTTCTTTAAACTTGTTTTAATTGGAACATTTTCTTGGCCTTAGAACTGTAAACTAGCAACTCATTAAATTCCCCTTGTTAAAAGCCATTCCGTTTCTGGTATATTGCATTCCGGCAGCTAGCAAACTAGAACAGAGATCTTAGACAGAAATGATGAATGTGTTACTAGAAACTACAAAAAAACTGATCCTTGTTTTAAAGTGGCAGAAAAGGTGTTGAACTGAGTTCTGATATCGGATGGAAGACAGTATGAAAGTGAAGAACTTGGATATTTAGCTGAGGAGACTTCTAAGATAAGTGAGAAAGGTGCAGACTGATTTGTTCTTGCAGCTCACAGTAAGATACAAGAGGAAAGGGATAAGGCAAGAACTGAACTCATAAGCACGACGAAACCAGAGATTGATGGACTGGAACATTCTGCACCTATCCAGATAGAGAGCTCTGAGTTCAGAGCCAGAAGCAGCTCTAACAGGGTCCTCCTTCCTGAGCTTTTAGAAAGTGAGTTTCCAGAGAACAGGGTTCCATGTTAGGGTTTAACTGAACATGAATCCAGTCAGCCATTTCAGTGGAATTTAGGATTGGAAATGTACCTATATAAGAATGATCTGTAGAAAGTTCTGTTTGATGGTTTGCACCCCTAAGACCTACATGTAAAGCCTATAAGGTTTTTGTAAAACTTGTAAGGGTGGAACTACTACCAGCCTTTACTGATAAGGACAGAGAAGATAAAAACGGAAGGAAGAATCTTCATGTCTACTTTAGGCAGCAACTTCTCCTAGGGGATGCACTGGAAACCTTCATTAGAGTTCCCAACTAGTGGCCTGCCCTATATAGCATATGGACATGCCCATTTTCATAGTTGCATGACCCAATTCTTCTAACAAATCTCATAATATTTAAAATATATATCCATTCTGTTGGTTCTATTTCTCTGTGGAACACTGACTAAAACAGGGTTTAATATCCAGAATTTATATAGAAAGCCTATAAAAAGGCAAAAAAATAACAACTTAAAAATGGGCAATAATATTAAACAGACATTTCTCCACAGAAGTTACACAAATAGTCAATAAGCAAATGAAAAGATGCTCACCATCATTAGCTATTAGTGAAATGCAAATCAAACCAAAATTATACAATTTCACACCCACTAGAATAGCTACTCTTTTAAAAAAAAGGGAAGTAAGTGCTGGAGAGGATGAGTATTAACAGAAACACTTATTCATTGTTCTTGGGAATGTAAAATGGTGAAGTCACTGTGGAAAACAGTTTAGCAGTTCCTCAGAAAGTTAAGTATATAGTTACCATGTGGCCTGACAATTCAACTCTATTAGATATAGGTATATACCTAAAAGAATTTAAAGTGGGGACTTTAACAGATATTTACACACCAATGCTGATAGTCTTATTTAAAATTGAAAAAGATGGAGGTAATCCAAATGTCCATCGACAGTTGAATGGATAAACAAAATGTAATATACATACAATGAAATACTACTAAGACCTGAAAAGGGCTGAAGTTCTGATACATGCAAGAACATGGATAGACCTTGAAGATATCATGCTGGGTGAAATAAGCAAGATACCAAAGGATAAATATTATATGATCTCACTAATATGAAATAATTAGAATAAGCAAACTCTCAGGCTCAGAATCTAGAATATCGGTTACCAGGGGGTGGGTGGGATATGAAATGGAGAGTTAATGCTTAATTGGTACAGAGTTTCTATTAGGGATTATTTTGGTTTGCTAAAGCTGCCGAATGCAATATACCCGAAATGGAATGGCTTTTATAAAGGGAATTTATTATGTTACAAGTTTACAGTTCTACGGCTGTGAAAATATCCAAATTAAGGGACCAATTAGAGGTTACCTTCACTCAAGAAAGGCTGATGCCATCTGCAACATCTCTGTCAGCTGGAAAGGCATATGGCTGGCATTTCCTGGTCCCTTGCTTCTGGGCTCTGCTGCTTTCAGCCTGTTTCCTGTGGGGATTCTTTACTTGGCTTCTCCAGGGCTAGGTTTCATCTCTTGGCTTCCTTTGGCTCTCTCCAGGTTTTTGGTTTGCTTAGTATCTCATGGGAAGGCACATGGTGATGTCTGCTGGGCTCTGTCTGTGTCTAGGCATCTGCTCTCTCTGTCGACACTCCAAGCATCTCCAAACATTAGTGCCTCTCTCAGCTCTGAAGCAAATGTTCTCCAAATGTCTGTATCTGAGGTGTCTCCAAAATGATTCCCCTTTTAAAGGACTCTAGTAAACTAATCAAGACTCACCTTGAGGGCGGCTGCCGTGGTTCAGCAGGCAGAGCTCCGACCTGCCATGCTGGAGGTCTGGAGTTCGATCCCTGGTGCCTCCTGCCCATATGCAAATTTAAAAAAAAAAAAAAAAAAGACTCACCTTGAAAGGGTAGTCACATCTCCATCTAATCAAAAGGCCACACCCACAACTGAATGTGTCACATCTCCACTGAAACAATCCAATAAAATCTCCCACCCTAAACAATAGGTCCCCACAAAATTGGATCAGAATTAAAATGTGGTTTTGAGGTACATAATAGTTCCAAACTGGCAGGGGGGTGATGGAAAATTTTGGTAATGCATGGTAGTGATGGTCGTACAATGTTGTGAAAGCAATTAACTAACACCAATGAATTACATATTTGAATGTAGTTAAAAGAGGCAATTTTAGGTTAGATATATGTTACTAGAATAAAATTTTTTAAAAGAATCATAGGACTGTACAATGTACAACACAAATGGTGAGCCCTAATGTCAACTATAGGCTACAGTTGACAGTGTAATATTTTTTCATCAATTGTAACTGAGGCACCACACAAATGTAAAATGTTAATAATGGGGAAACTGCATGTGTTTGTGTGGGGGGGGTGTCATATAGGAACTCTTTATTTTTCTGTATGATTTTTCTGTAAACATACTTCTCTTGTAAAAAACAAATTTTAAAAATTAGAATACAAGATACTATACATACTAGCCTAACCTGGGTTTCCTAACAAAATATAAACCTGTATCAGCACTGAATTTAAGAAAACATATATTCTCTTGCCTGTATGATCTTAGGTAAGTGTCTTAAAGTTTGACAGTCTACTATACTACCTATGTCCAACCTCAGCTTTGTTCTTAGCTTCTTAATGCTATTGTGAGAACAAGAAAATGTCTACTAAAACATTTTAAGGTCACAAACTACCTATCTCTAGTGCTACAAGTAGGATGAAATATTTATGGAGTAATTATTTTTTATTTTTAAAATTACAGCCTAAATTGAGAGATTGATTAGCCATCCTGTAAATGATACAGTTTCATTTTTTTCTTCTATCCAACATCCACTTTGCTATCATTTGACAAGAATTTATACCGAGAATTCTTAGTAGAAGAAAATAATAAGAAGAAATGAGTGATTTTTGTTGCTGTTCTTTTTAGCACTTCTGGATCTGGGCTTAAAGGCATTTTAAGTAACAAGATAAACTAGCATTTAAAAATAACGTATAGATTTATTCACTCTATCTTGTCCTAATTTCCATGGCTAATTAAAGTTTTAATAGCACATTTGTATACTGATATTATATTAACAGAACACGGTCAAATTTTTACCTCTTTCACTTTATTGATTTCACCATTCTTTTTGCTCCAGTGACTTACTTCTAATTTCTGATCTTCAATATTTTTAGTTTCTAAAATTCACTAGAGAAAAGGATAACATACTTAGAATAATAAAGAAGAATTCTAGTACATTATTGGAAAATACTGTAGATTTGCTCTGTCCCATTCCTATAAGGATACTAAGGACACTGAATACTAGCCTTATTGTGAAAACTAAGTTAATTTAGAAATATTAAAAAGAATCAAGTTATTCAATGGATGCCTTTGGAAAGCAGTTCTCTAAAACGATTTATTCTATAGAAGAGAGGTTTTCAAATTTGGGGGTCTTAGGATCCCTCTTTTAGCCTTTTAAAAATTACTGAGGACTTCAAAGAGCTTTTGTTTATGTGAGTTAGGTTATACCTACAAATATTTACCATAATAGAAATGAAAACTGAGACATTAAAAAGACATTATCCAATTCATTAAAAATAACAACAAATCTATTGCATGTTAACATAAATAAAGCACAGCTAATAAAATATAACTATTCTCTAAAACAAAACAAAATTAGTTAGAACAGTGACATGTTTTAGATTTTTTCAGATCTCTCTGATGTTGACTGCATAGAAGTCTCCTGGATTCTTATGCTGATTTCTACATTCAGTCTGATGTTTCATAATGTTTTGGTTGAAATGTAGGAAAAAGATCTGAACTCATACAGAGATGTAGTTGGGAAAGGGAGGGGTATTTTAAAAGCATTTTCAGATAATTGTGAATATTCTTCTTTAATTCTATACCAAATCCCAACAAGCAGTAGCTTCTTAAAAGTTAAAGGTGTGGACTCTGTAACCACATCAATGAACTTTTCATATTCCTGTCATTTTAAAGATCATTGGTCTACCTTTAAATGGTCTTTACCCATATGGATGTTTGTAACATCATATAGAAAATATTGGTTTATTCAGTTTTGCAGATATTCCACATGTTGATGCTTTCATTATATAATATCAAAACATCACATACATTAATCTTCAGAAAAGTCTTTAAATACTGGGAAACTATTAAGTCCAAGGTAGCAGATTCAAATTTTCTAAACTTGTAACATTTACTTTCAAGTTTGAATTTTATCACTGGTAATAAACAATGCTGGTTGTTTTTCTTGACATGACAGATTTATGCCTTTCTTTTTCCAGAAAATATCTGCCATAGTTTGGCTTTCAGTAGTTCTTTCAAGTAAAAATAGCATTCCATAAGGGGAAAAAAAGCAGCTATTTCAGATTGCAACTCAAACATTATGATAAACATACTTCAGTATGCAGCTTTATGCATATTTCCCATGTCATCACACAGGAAATTTAAAAGACATGAGCTCAGATTAAGATTTAATAAAATTAAAGATTTTTACTGAGTCCTCAAGGACATTTTTCAGTAAAACTGGCTTTTTCCCCCCTACTGTGAATATGTGCGGAGAAGAACGAAATGACTACTAGTATAGTTTGTTGGCACTGCCTAGATTCCTGCTACTGTACCAGCAGTTTTGCTCACCATTGCTTTTCCAGTATTAGTTCAAATATCAGCACACAAAAAAATACTTTTATTATGAAAATAGCTTTAACCTAGCATATCAGAGGCCCTAGGGATCCCCAGAGTTTCACAGATCATATTTAAAAATCACTGTTTGGGTAATAAGAAGCCAATGAAGGATTCTAAGTAAATATGGCAACAGCTTGCAAGTTGAAGCAAGCAGGGAAAATATTAGGGTCTTGTGCAGAGGTAGGAGAGTAATGTAATGGCCTGGACAAGAGATGATTAGGGTGTGCATTAGATTGGCAGCAGTGGAAGTGGGATTATAAGAGTCACAATTTGAATATGGAATCAACAAGACTGTTAATTCTCTAGTTGGTTGTGGTGGAAGAAAAGCACAAAAGAGATGAGAAAATTAAAAAAAAAAACAAGCTATACAATATAAATGGATGAGTGCTCATAAAACAGGTTATATAACTGTAATTCTGCTTTGGTTTTTAGCAGGGAAATCCAACACAAATGCTTTTGTCAAAGAAGGAGGGAAAAAAAACTAAAAGAAGTTCATTTGAAGGATCCAATATCATGTATTATATCCAAGTCATTTCAAAATAGCATTCAAAACACAAGGTCATTTAGTCCACCTATTAATCTAAAAATCAAACTCTAGGCCCCTTCAAATACTAATATAGCATATATAGCAATATTCTATCAGCATCAAGAGCATTAGCTATTTCACAAAGGTACAACAACAAACAAGAAAGGGTGTTAATCCTTCCTTTTCCCAGAGAAGGGACATCAAGGCCTGCCACATTACTTGACAAAGAAGAACAAAAATGATATGACAGAACTGCAAATTCCATTGGGCATATCCATAAGTATATATAGAGCAACTTTTCTCTAAATGGTAAGCATTTTGTTTATCTGAGACTTAGAAAACATCTCAAAAGATCCACAGTAAGAGAATAAATTAAGTGACCTAACTGGGAGCAGAAATGGGAATGAAGAACAGAAAAGAAAAATCTATAACCCAAATATGGAGAATGTCAAAAAAAGAAACTGTTGTGGGAAATTTTATTTTTACATCTTGGAGCTCCTTAGAAGTTCATCTGAGCTGGTTTTAAATCATATCATTTACTAATTACAATTTTTTAAATTCCAACATTATAAGTTAAAGGCAACTGGTAAAATCCTAAGCCTATTTGCTGACATCTAAAGCAAGCTTTATAAAAGGATTATATAAAGATAATCTCCTGGCTAACACAAACACTAATATTTCACTCAGTCATAATAGCCTTTTTAAATCAGCAGTACTTCATCTATTCTTAGTGCTAACAAAATAGTTCTGGGAAATCTATCACGGGAGGTTTTATACATTTAAAGTGAAACATATATCCATGGAGCTTTTAAACTTCACCATTAGGGAATCCCCTGATACTATGTCAAACATTGGGAACACCCAAATCAATAGGTTAAGCCCTTGATCTTGAGGCTCGCTCTTGTGAAGCTTATAGGTAGCAGAGAAGCTTAGCCTACCTATAGCTATGCCTAAGAGTTACCTCTGGAGGACCTCTTTTGTTGCTCAGATGTGGCCTCATTCTCTCTAAACCCAACTGTGTAAGTGAAATCATTGCCTCCCCCCACTACGTGGGACATGACATCTAGGGGTGAAAGTCTCTCTGATGGCGTGGGAGATGACTCCCAGGAATGAGCCCGGACCTGGCAATGTGGGATCAACAATGCCATCCTGACCAAAAGGGGGAAAAGAAGTGTAACTAATAAAGAATCAGTGGGTAAGAGAGTTCAAATAAAGTTGAGAGGCTACTTTGGAAGTCACTCTTATGCAAACTTCATTAGACATGGCTACCTATCATAACTTGCCAAACCCCAACCAAAACCATTCCAGCCAACCTTAAAGAACACTGAGGGTTAATATATAAGATTCTACAAAGATTCCATGCACTAGGGTAACTCTCCAGAAACCTACAACCTCCAGATGGATCCCTGGACCAAGTAAGTTCTGAAACCTAGAGGGCTCAACCCCTCCAGAACAATGGGGCAGTCACCGGCTTCCCCCAAACTCTGGTTTATGTGCTCCACCTCTTCAAGGCCTGGGACACAGAAACTCTTCCTGAATTTTGAGGTGGAAGGCCTATATCCTCTGCTTCCAGGGACAACTCACCTTCTGCACATGCATGAATGTATCCACTTCCCTGACCTGAGATTTCCTGGCTCCAGACTTTAGCGTACATGGCCCTACCTCTGAAATCATATTTTTCTTCAATTTCTCCCTTTACTGGCCCTTTGAGCAGTAGTTCCTTTCCTATAGATGTCACAGAAAAAAACCTGCTCATTTTCCATGTCACACACAGGGATCAAAGCATCAGACAATAGGACTTTCCAGAAATTCTTTCTAGACAACTCTATTTCCAATCCTGGCTTTTTCAGAAAAAGGCTGACTGGTTCCAGTCTGGTTAAATCCTCACATGAGGCCCTAGCCTCTAGGGTTTCACTTTCTGGAAGGCCAAAATTTTCCAGACCATCAATTTCTGTTTTCTTTGTACCTAAGAGTTCAGTTCTTAACTTATCTCTTTCCTGTCGCATTTTACTGTAAACTGCAAGGAACAACCAAACTGTATTTTCCACATTTAGTTTGGAAATCTCTTCAGCTAAGTATCCAAGTTCCTCACTCTCAAATTCTGCCTTCCATCCACAAAGATCACCTTCCTTCCAGTTTGCAATTACACATTCATCACTTCCATCTAAAGCCTCATTGGAGATATCTTTAGAGTCCACATTTCTACCAACAGTCTCTTGAAAGCATTCTAGGCCTTCTCTATCAAGATCCTCACAACTGTTTCAGGATCTTCCCCTTGTTCATTGAAAAAGCCCTTCCAACATTTCTGGGATTTGTAAATTGCAGCAGCACTTTACTTCTCTGGTACAAAAATCTTTATTTCCCTCCTAACCATGCAGGCTTAATTTCCATGCTACTTAATTACTGTAGTCAGTCAGTAAATCCCCTAACCCTATGCTCACCATCACCCTTTTTTTAAGGGAAAGAGAGAGCAGGAAGGATGTGATACCTCTTTTTCTGGTGAGAAATTTCCTTTACTCCAAGGTTGCAAAGAGTTCCTTTACTATCTCCCTTCCCAGTCTCAGCAGTTCCAGGAACTCAGCACGTGGCTTACAGCTCTGCTCTATCACAGGGCAGATTGAGTTACTGGATAACAGTCTAATATACCCTTTGAAAGAATGGCATTTACAGGAGACACTCAAAATGTTGGATAAAATTAAGATTTCTGTTAGCAGAAGAGCTAATTTTTATTTGATACTACTACTTAAGTATTTTAAAGAAGATGGACAGGAAGGGAAACCATCCGTATAATTTTTCCATCTTGCTTTTCCCCTCTACTTCACTACTATTCAGTTTGCACTATGCTTGATCATCTGAAATGTGTCATGAAACAACAGGCAAAGCAAATCATATGGTTTTCTTCCACTTCCTAGATGTGCATTAGAAGGAATAAATCCCACAATTTCCACTTTCGGTCAAGCACTGCTTAAGCAATTATACAGCCTGTGTAACTAAATGGAACATTACAAATGATGACAGTATTAAGATGACAGATGTCTGTCAATCATGGCCTGTCCTTCAATCCCAATAGACCAATCATATCTACAGTTCATACTAAACCTCTTAACTAGACAGAAGAACTTAAAATATTGAAAGTAAAATAATTCATTTATATATTAATTCTTATAAGGGAAACAAAAAGGTCTATATGGAAGTTTTTCTTAAACATTCAGATATTGTGGTAGTTTAAAATATAAGAAAGTAACAGTTCTGGAACTTAAAACATCACGTTGTATTATTAAATGGTCAAAACTCGAGGCCCTTTTCATGTCTCAAGTTCCTGTTACTTGTAGAAAAGTGAACTACCCTAAAAATTAATCTCTTATACCATCTAGAGAACATTCCTTTTGCTATATTTAGTACCTCTTCCTAAATTAATATATACCCACCCTCGCCTCTTTTTAAATTTAATCTCATCACTTTCCTTTAGGGGCAGCTGCTGTGGGGAAAGATTTAGAGCTTTTAAGAGGAATGTGATTCTTAGAGGAGAAGGGAAAAAAGAATAAATAGTTTACCATTATTGAGAGATCATTTTCTATAATTTCTTATGTAGCCAGTAGTGTAACATTATCTCTCTATCTAAGAGAGCAGAAGGTGGCAGACTTCATTAAAAATAAAAATTGCCCAGAGTTGGCCAGGATTAAAAACCTTTAGTAATTTTACCTCTTTCCACAGTGTCAATTACAATACAATTCAAAGTTACGTATGCATCTTTTCTGAATTGTGACTTGTTGGAATCACAAATCACTGAATCAACAGTGAAAACTATCAAGGATATAATATGGGCGTCTTTCAAATAGTCATTCAGTAGTAAATCAACAACACAATACAATCAGCTCTGCCCTGACACAATTTAGCAAGTTTACACTAGGAGTGAAAAACCCTCCTTATTATCAAAACCACTGATCTCCAGTGGAAGAGAACAAATACCAGGACAATATGGGACTATAAACTAATAACGGGAAACACTGAGCCTTTTTTCTTTTTATACAACCAACCAGATACGCAGAACAGACACCTCTTTTATCCAAGTCTAATGCATTCGTGAAAATGTGTTGGATGGCAATTTTTTTTTCATTAGAAAGCCTACATTATATTATCTTAAGTGGAAAAAGAATAATTCAGTTCAATCCAATCTAACACTCCCAATTCATTTCCTCAAATATTAAATATTTTAAACTCCTAAATAACAATTCATCAATAATTTATAAATTTAAAACACCCAATACAAAATCATTTAATATTTAGTGAACTTGTTAGTGGGTATATTTGTACACAGTATACAGTATCAGATACTAGTTTCACTTTCCATCTATACTACCAACATGTATTATAAGGTAAATAAATAACAATATAGCAAGATATAGCAAGATATATAACGAATGCAAATAAAACTGAGCAAAATGAAATTAAACTAACAAGTCTTTCTAGAACTAACACCGCTTTCATAATTTTTCTTTATTTTTTCTCAAAAATAAAAAAATCATATGCATAGTACATAGGGACATTTGCAAAGCCAAGTTATTATTATTTAATTTATTGTCGTTTGTCTCTCATTAGTCTTTATCAGTTCAATCTTTTTTCTAACATAAGAGCTTTTCAAATACTCCTAGGCTCACCTGCTTTTCACAGGTTTCCCCATATCTTAGAAGATATTTAGATTATATGAAATCTTTGAATAACATGATCACAAAACACAATCCTGTTGGGAACAGATCACATAACATGATAGTCTACTCCATGTTCTCTCATTCAGATTCCTGGGAAACTTTAATGTTTTTGACCAGATCACGCCTGAGGTTTCTTTTAATGATATTTCAATTTAGCTAGTCAATTTGGGGTAAAAAAAATTCCAAGCTATTATACTATGTATTTAGTGAGAATTCAAATATCAAGGAATTCATTCACATTATAGAGAGTAAAGAGAAAAGGAGTGAATATAAGGAAGCAAATAATGGATGAGTATCAGGTAGGAGAAGAAATAAAAGGGAAAGAAATTCATAGAAGGGGAAGAGGAAGGTCCTTTGGGAAACAATTTAGAGTTGAAAGATAAGTCAATAAATCACACTTCCTCAATTTATAGATTAAGAAAATGAGACACAGAGATATTAATTGCTGAAGGTGATGCACCTAGCACAATCAGCTTAGAATTTAGTTATCCTGATATATAAGCTAAGATGTTTTTCTAGCATATCATAAAGCTTCTTGTTTTTGTTTTTTAATTCAGTAAGTATTATTTAACACTTATTATGTATAAAGCACTGTGCTTAAGATTGGGAATATAACAGTGAACAAACAGATTCAGTCACTGGACCCATGGAACTTACATTCTAGCAGGGTATTCAAATATACAATTAGTATACAATTGATGAAAAACAATTCTGATAGGACAATAGAGGAGTAAGAACATAAAATAAGGGGAATCAACTTATTCTGGGGCATTAATACAGTTGGGAGGATGGTAGATGGTAGAGGGGAAGGTATTAGCATTTTGGGAAGATGAAACTATAGGACTAAAAGCCCTTGAAAGAAAATGTAGTTCTATTTCTCCAACACTTTGAAAAGAAAGTCCATGTGGCTGAAGCATATGGAGCAATGAGGTTAAGTACAAATATAGGAAGCTGATGAAATAGTCTGGGGCAATATCATGCAGAGCCTTGTGAACCAAATAAAGGAAGCTAACTTTATCCGGGAACAATGAGAAGCCATTTAAAGAATTTAAACAGAAGAGTGACACCAATGATTTGCATTTTTGTCAAGAGGTTTCATTTACAGAGATAAAGAACATTGGAAGACCACCTTTGAGGGAACAGCTGATGAAGTTAACTTGGGTCATATCTAGTCATATAAAAATCAAATCAAATGTTTTATCCATCTAGGTTCAAGATCTCTACCTTCCGTCTACTGAAGAACCTGGAATTGCTTCAAGACTTTCACAAATGCATCATCCAAATTTCATTTTAAGAAATATAAGATCGCTGAAGGAAAATCTGAAAATAGTGGAATGGTAACCCATAACAATCTCTGAAATCTATTCTGTGTATCTACTTGTTGAAGTGTACTTTGAAAAGCACTGCATTTTCTTCCTCTTCTTTATATGTATGCTATATTTAACAATAAAAAAACATTTAAAAAATACATGAAAACTACTAAATGGCGGACTACATATATTTCATTTCACTCTTTCTCAAAACCCAGTAAAACTACAGTAAAGATACATTGATGTTTATATTAATATAGAGACAGATATAAACCTACAAGGACAGAAATACAGAAAAAAAGAAATAGCATTTTACAAGCTAGGTAGCAAATGTTTAAGTAATGACTTACTTATCAGGCCTGAGAAAACGGAATGCTAGGTTAAGAGTAGAGAAATCTAAAAACCAACCCAATTTATACCACAGAATCCTCAAACTCTCCAGAGACTGGTCAGCACTAGATCTCTCTCAATGAGGAGGGGTGGTCTAAAATAAGAATTGGGTAAAATCAGTTTAAGAAGCAGTCAGAGTTCCAATCCGTTCCATGGGTAAGTGTTCTTCCCAACCATGGTAAAGGAATGGAGACTCGTTCTATTCGAAGGGTAAAAGATCTTTGAACTAAAGGATGACTGTCACAGTTGAAGAGAGCATACTGAAAATACATAAGGAATGCTAACACCTCCTAACCCCTAAGTTCTTTTCAACTGCTATTTGACTCTCAGAACTGGCTTTTACCTTCCAGAAAGACAATCAGTAGAGCATTCTTTGGGTATCAGATCAGTCAAACAGAAAAGACCTAAAGATACTAACAAAAGAAACAGGGTTCAGAAAAAGAAATAAAAAGAAACCAAAAACTTGATATATACCATACCCCTAACCCCTCCTCCCCACCGATAACAAGCATTTCAATCTACTAAACTTATTTCAACATTTGTTCCCCCTATTTTTAATTTATATTTCATGTGTTTTACTCATCTGTTCATAAGGTAGATAAAAGGAGCATCAGACACAGGTTTTCACAATTACCCAGTCACACTGTGAAAGCCATATCATTATACAATCATCTTCAAGAAACATGGCTACTGGAACACAGCTCTGTATTTTCCAGCAGTTCCACCCAGCCTCTCCAACATCCTAACTAACAAGGTAATATCTATTTAATGCATTAAGAATAACCTCCAGGATAACCTCTCGACTCTGTTTGGAATCTCTCAGCCACTGACACTTTATTTTGTCTCATTTTGCTCTTCCTCCTTTTGGTTGAGAAGGCTTTCTCAATCCCTTGATGCTGATTCCAGATCGTTCTAGGATTTCTTTTCCATGTTGCCAGAAAAGTCCACATGCCTGGGAGTCATGTCCCACGTAGAGAGGGGGAGGGCAGTGAGTTTGCTTGTTGTGTTGGCTGGGAGAAATAGGCCACACCTGAGCAACAAAAGAGGTTCTCTTGGGGGGTGACTCTAAGGCCAAATTTTAAGTAGGCTTAAACTATCCTTTGTGGGGTTAAGTTTCATATGAACAAACCCAAGTATTGGGAGATCAGCCTATTGCTTTGGTTATCCCCACTGCTTGTGAGAATATCAAGAATTCTCTTTCTCACCATTGCAAATACTTTTTTATTCACTGTTCAAATCACTCCGGGATTTTTCGAGGCATCACTCTGGACAAACCAACAAAATCTCAGGCCCTACTCAAGGTTCCATGTACTTATAGTGTTCGATTAAGTTATATTAGGAACTGGACTAGTCAAAATATAAATTTTGTACCAAATAAACATTTTTTTGCTTTAGTCTCACACATACGCTAAAATTTTTAAATATTAATTACCATCTATTTTCGAAACCCTGTAGTATGGATACTCCTTTGTTCTTCTTCATGCAAAAACATGTTTAAATTCATACATTTAGTCACTATCATTATACACTCTAGGAATTCCTAGATTGGACCATTTCAGTCTTTACCATCTATCTTTCATTCTGATTTCATTTGTGCCCCCATCCCTCCTTCCTCTATCATTCTCACATTCAGCTTCATTCAGTGTTCTAACATTATTGTATTACAGTTAGGTAGAATTGTGCTATCCATTTCTGAATTTTTACAATCAGCCCTGTTGCACAATCTGTATCCCTTCAGCTCCAATTACTCAATATCTACCCTATTTCTATCTCCTGATGGTCTCTGTTGCCAACTGAAATTCTCCAAGTTCATTCACTACTGTCAGTTCATATCAGTGAGACTGTAAAGTATTTGTCCTTTTGTTTCTGGCTAATCTCACTCAGCATAAGGTCCTTAAGGTCCATCCATGTTGTCAAATACTTCATAACTTTATTCTGTTGTACAAGTGCATAATATTCCATCGTATGTATATACCACAGCTTGTTTAGCCAATCGTAGGTTGATGGACATTTGGGCTGTTTCCATCTCTTCATAACTGTAAATAATGCCGCTATAAACATTGGTGTGCAAATGTCCATTTGTGTCCTTGCCCTCATGTCCTCTGTGTAGATACCTAGCAGTGGTATTGCCAAGTCATATGGCAATTCTATACTTAGCTTCCTCAGGAACTGCCAAACTGCCTTCCACAGTGGTTGTACCATTTGACATTCCCACCAACAGTGGATGAGAGTGCCTCTTTCTCCACATCCTCTCCAGCACTTGTCGTTTTCTGTTTTATTGATAATGGCCATTCTGGTGGGTGGGAGATGATATCTCGTTGTGGTTTTGATTAGCATTTCCCTAATAGCCAGGGAAATTGAGCATCTCTTCATGTGCCTTTTGGCCATTTGTATTTCCCCTTCTGAGAAGTGTCTGTTCAAGTCTTTTGCCCATTTTGTAATTGGGTTGGCTGTCTTTTTGTTGTTGAGCTGAACAATCTCTTTATATATTCTGGATACTAGACCTTATCTGATGTATCGTTTTCAAATATTGTCTCCCATTGTGTAGGCTGTATTTTTACTTTCTTGACGAAGTTCTTTCATGCACAAAAGTGTTTAATTTTGAGGAGTTCCCACTTCTTTCTTTCTTTCTTCAATGCTCGTGCTTTGGGTATAAGGTCTAGGAAACCTCCTCTTATTATAAGGCATAAGATATTTCCCTACATTTTCCTCTAACAGTTTTAGAGGAACTGTTAGATCTGGTCTTGGATCTAATGCTTAGGTCTTTGATCCATTTGAGTTAATTTCTGTACAGGTTGTGAGATATGGATCCTCTTTCATTCTTTTGCATATGCATATCCAGTTCTCCAGGCACCATTTATTGAGAGACTGTTCTGTCCCAGGTGAGTTGGCTTGACTGCCTTATCAAAGATCAACTGTCCATAGATGAGAGAGTCTATATCTGAACACCTTATTCAATTCCATTGGTCAGTATATCTATCTTTATGGAGTACCATGCTGATCTGACCACTGTAGCTTTGTAATATGCCTTTGAAGTCAGGTAGCATGAGACCTCTGACTTCATTTTTCCTTCTCAGGATACTTTTAGCTATTCGGGGCACCCTGCCCTTCCAGATAAATTTGGTTATTGGTTTTTCTATTTCTGAAAAGTAAGTTTTTGGGATTTTAATTGGTATTGCATTGAATCTGTAGATCAATTTAGGCAGAATTGACATCTTAACTATATTTAGTCTTCTAATTCACGAACACGGTATACTGGGGCAAAAATCAGCAAATTCCTCTTTGACTCAAGGTTCAGCTGAGATGGGGGCCTATTTTTAGTAGTCAGAATTTGTGGATTAATTCCATACTTGGAGCATAGTTGCGCTCAGCCACTGCTGCTAGTAAAGTCCCTTTCCTTTCCCCTCTGGGAAGCAGCCTGTGGGGAAGCAGCACTAGATCCAGGGCATGGGGAACTCACAGTTCTGGGCGGGCTCACAGCCAGTCCAGCTGGTCCAGACTGGGGTACACTGCATCTCAGGTCACTAACGTGGCCCCAGCAGTTGTTCTTTACTGTTCCTGGCTATTTAGTAGCTGCTCTGGAGGACGAACTGAATCCCACACCTCGCTAAATCGTCATCTTGGCTCCTCTCAGTAGTCTTGATTCTTGAAAAAGACTGTATAACAATACAGCTTTTTCAGTGTGACTGTGTGAAAACCTGACACCTAAATTCCACTTTTAGTGTTTCTACAGAGTGTTTGAAACTGTCTAAATCTAAATAACTATTTAAAAAGACAAACATGTTTTGGTGTGCATATGTGCATGTATAATGCATGAATTATTTTACAAAATAAAGGTAAGTAATAAAAGAAACCTCTGGAAGTTGAAATTGGATGCCTCTATAGGGCAGAAATTGGCTAAGAGAATGAGTTAGGATAGGGAAAGTGAATGGTCTTCTTCATTTCAAGCTATATAATACCAGCTGACTTTTTTTTTTAAAACAGTTTTTATTATGAAATATAACATATATACAAGAAAGCAATAAATTTCAATGTATATTGAAACAAGCAGTTATAGAACAGATTTCAGAGTTTGGTATGGGTTACAGTTTCATAATTTCAGGTTTTTCCTTCTAGCTGCTCCAAGACATTGGAGAATAAAAGAAATATCAATATAATGATTCAGGAGTCATACTTATTTACTAAATCCTTTCTTTTCTGTTATAACTCCTCCTTCTCTTTTGACCCTTCTCCCAATCTTCAGAGGTATTTGGACTCTGCCCTTTCTAACTTTTTGATGTTGGAAAGGGGTGTCAATAATATGTGATGGGTGACAGAACTAGTTGATGTTCTTGGAGAAGCTGGCCCCTCTGGATTTCAGGTCTTATCTGGCCTATGAACCTATCTACAGGATGTAGGTTTCCGGACAGTAATCTTAGTATGTGAAACATGTAGAATCTTAGATAGCGCTCTAGTGTTCTTTAGGCTTAAGAGGAATGATTTTTTAATCATTTAATAATTAGCAATATCTAGCTAAAGCTTATATAAAACTAGTCTCCAGAATTACCTCTTCGGTCTATTTGAACTTTCTTAGTCACTGAAACCTTATTTCGTTACATTTCTTTTCTCCCTTTTGGACAGAAAGGTATTGTCAATCCCACAGTGGCAGGGCCAAGCTCAACCCTAGGAGTCATGAACCAGAGAGACCTTCACCCCTGGATGTCATGGCCCACATAAGGCAGGCATGGTAAAGATTTTCTTTGCAGAGTTGAGTATATTGAGTGGTTTTCTGGAAGTAACTCTTAGGCATTCGACTGACTTTTAACTATGTATATTCATCACATTAAATTAAAATTAAATTTAAAAGTAACATTATCCACTTTGAAAATGCATCGCTAGGTACTACTGAACTAGAAAATAATTAAAGAGAAGCTTCAAACTAAGTTCATGAGTATCAATCTCATGGGCAAAAACTGACAAGATGTATGATAATATTTCAAAACTTTCATAATTCAACTTCTCTATGATTGTGTATGGGTAGCATGGAAATAGTAATTTTAAATAAGTCCACAAATGTTTAACTTCTATTATTAGTTACTATACTACTAGGGGATCTCCTATTATTGACTAGTTAAAGTCTGCTTTAAGACCCTAGGAATGAGACAAGAAATTATAAGTTTTTTTTTTAATTATTTTCCTTAGAAATATCAAAGGAGCACTTGGAACATCAGGTTCAAACATAAAGTAAACTTCTCATGACTCTCTAAATCTTTAATTTCCCCCACAAGGTAAGTAAGAGGGTCATGAATATCCAGGAAGGTGATACTAATGCAATGTGTCACGGACTTAATGACCTTGGCTAGGATTTGTATATAGAGCTGCTTAACACACTTCAATTCCAATTTTCAGCATATGAGTTGTTTTCAAAGATCTTTGACAAGAGGCTTCCAAGGCTTAGAAATTTGACAAAGTGAGTCAACCTGGGTCCCCTGGCAAGACTAGTGCCCAAATCAGATTATGTGATTGAGTTACACTAAAAAGAGCAGAGAACAATTTCTTGTCCATAAAAAGTTTTCAATAAATGTTAGCTCTCATTATTCTCATTGTTCTTGAGAGCCATCTTAGTCAAATGGTTAAGATTAAGAGCATAGATGTTGGAGTCAGACAGTTGGAATGGAACCTTGCGCTGTCCCTTACCAGCTGTAAGACTCTGGTCAAGAAACTTAACCTCTTGGTGCTCCAGTTCCCTTATCTTTAAAATGAAAACAATATAGATCTACCTTATAGGGCTGTGGTGAAGATTAAATGAGGACTGTCAAGCATCTGACATATTGTAAGTCCTCAGTAAATATTAGCTATTATTCCTCAGACTTCACACAACTCAAACAATGGATAAGTTTGTTATTCCTATTTAAAACTATCAGATGCTAAATATCAGAGGGGAAAAAAACTAATTTAAATTGTGAATGTTCACCAGGATTATAATGATTTATATAAATAAAAAAAAACAAATGGCACAGTATAATTCTAACAAAAGGAAACTTCAACCTGATACCAATGGACAGATTCTGTTGCACCACTGTACCATGAATCTACGCACATCATTCCTGAAGCAAACATTATAAAAGTCAGAAAACCCACAGCCTTTTAACCAGAGAAACAGTTATTAGCAAGAGTGAAATATAAGGGCAGAAATACATTTCTTTTGTTTAGGCTTATTTGAGCAAAATAATTTCTATCATCTAGGTCAGTCTACCAATTTCCTCCCAGATTAACAACAAGGAACAAAAAAAACAATAAAAGACAAGGAAACCATGAATATAATCTTTTTAATGGCCCTGTTTTAATCTAGCCATATAATTCAAATACCTCCAGCTCAATAAACCTCTTACCAGTGCACCACTGATGGCTAAACTTAAGAGAAATGAATCCTCTTCATCTGTTTCTCTACAAGTTACAATTAGTTCAAAAATGTGTATATACTTCTCAAATGCAATCACAAGAATGTAAAACAATGAAAAGTCTGATGGCTAACATTATTATTTTTTAGAGTTGAATCCAAACTCAAAACAGAAATGGTTAATAAGGTTATCACTACTTCTTAACATTAAAACCTCGGAGAAAATACACACAAGCCTCAATTCCTATGGATATTTAGGTACTTTTCAAATGGACCTGAAATCCTCTGTAGGGCCACAAACAACAGACCCATTGTTTGGATCTGTAAATTGCATGACGTCATTGAAACACAAGCACCAATTGGTAGCACAAGCAGTTTGGGTTGCCAAGGATACCAGGAACTTTAAATACCCTGCAGTTATACAAAGCCCTGAGCACAACCTTTCTAACAATACCAGCTGCCTGATCACTTTTGCTCTTTTTAGACACTGTTTTCAGTAGGGAAAAGACACTGATTTTGCCCCAATAATCCCTTCAAATAATATTTTCAGAAACATTTTTCAATCATTCAATTATTCATTTTTATACTCTCAATATAATAATATAAAAAGAGGATGAGAATTTAAATAGCCTTTTTAATAGAGAGAGTCTCAAAAGGTGACTCTCTAGACCTTTAATGAAATTTCACAATACAGATTTGTTAAAATGCAATGCACGTTTCTGATTAAACCCGACAAGTCATTTCCCTCTGTGATAAAAGTATAACATAGAGAAATAATTTCTTCCTCGTGTGCCTTTCCTGGGGAAGTTATTTTTCCTTACTTAATATTACCACTAAACTCACATAACAATTTAGTATGTAAACTTATTTATACTAGCTAGAGAAACTACTGCAATGTGAAACACAGGCTGAATGTGAGGCGATTATGATTATACCATTGTTAAAATGCTGTAACAAGTCAAACAAGTTTATAGGTCTTTATAAAGGTCTCAGAAAAAAGGTACTCCTAGGATTAAATTGATAATTAAAACCTATAGATAAGCTCTTCTCTAATATTTAACCAGTTAGGCGTAAATATATATATTATCTTTCCAACTTATTTATGGTATGTTTTCCATTAATTAGGTGGGCCAATGATACTGGATAACTCTAGAGTTCTTATTTTTTCTATTTAGGAGATAAATATTTTAAGCAAGTATTTCTAAAAATGCAGGCTGGAAACTGGTAAGAAAAACAGAGAGAACTCAGAGACTGGAGTTGGAGTGTTCCAAAGAACTGTTCAATGATGATAGCAGCAGGAGTGAGCTCTGAGCTATATGAATAGAACGGGTTAACCACCTCTACATCTCTGGCTTTTCTAGTTACATTACCTCACACTCTGTCTGTTACATTGCCAAGAATACAGGGCAATTAAAAAAAAATGCATTTTTTTAAATGCATTCATTTAAAAACTTTTTTGATACATGGTAATGTGTAGTATTGCACTGTATTTATAAAGGGCCAATTACAGGATGATCACAAAGTAAGTAAGAGACACAAAATTTAAGAAATTAATTTTTTTACTTTAGAAAGTTATTACAGGTTTTATATAAGTTCTTTAGAGCCTCTAAGAGTAAAAAACTATTATCTCATCATCAGTTTCCATGTAACAACTAGCAGAGAAAGGTGGAGAAGGGTACCTATTAAATTTAGTGATTGTGATGGTTTGAAAGCTATATGTACTCCAAAAAAGACCATTTTCTTTTAATACATTCCTGTGGGTGAGGGCCTATTGTGGGACATTTGATTATGTGATTTCAGTTGCTACAGGCCCCAGGTGAGTAAAGTCATCATAATAACCAGATGCCTTAGACATCAACAAAGCATTACAAGCCTTACTAAGAAACAGGAAGATATGGTCAAATCAAACAAACAAATCAAATCTTCAGAGGTGACAAAGTATTTGGAACTATTAACCAAGATGCTTCTAGTAATTTAGGTTCAGGTGTCAACTTGGCCAGGTTATGGTGCCAGTTGTTCTGTTGCTTGGACTTAAATCTTCAGCATGTACAATCATGGTTGGTTATATTTGCAGAAGGCTAAGGGGAGTGCCTTCTGCAAGGAGTGACATTTACTTTATTTAGCTGGAGGCTTAAAAGAGAGAGAAGTCAGAAGACTGCTCAGCAGCTCAGACCCAGATATTTGGAGATACAAAAAGGAATTGCCCCGGGGAAAGCCATTTGAACCCAGAAGCCAGGAGGGAAGACCAGTTGATGTTGTCATGTGCCTTCTCATATGACAGTGAAAGACAGAGGAAACCCAACAATCTTTCCTTCAAAGAACTGTAAATCTATAACTAAATAAACCCCCTTTATAAAAGCCAGCCCATTTCTGGTGTATTGCAATCTGGCAACATTAGCAAACAAAAGCAATGCTCAAACAAATCTCCTAAATCAATTCAAGGAGATGAAGGAAAATGTGGCTAGAGATAAAGGATATTAAGAAGACACTGCTTGAGTATAAAAAAAGAGTTTAAAAGTATGAAAAGAAACATTAAAAAAATTATAGGTGTGAAATGTACAATAGAAGAGATTAAAAATACATGACAAGCATAAAACAGATTTGAAGAGACAGAAGAAAGAATCAATGAACCAGTAGACAATCAAAATCTTACAGTTAAACTGATAGAGAAAAGAATGAAAAAAAAATTGAGCAGGATCTCAATAACTTGAATGACAACATGAACTGTGTGAATGTATATGTTAAGGGTGTCCCAGAAGAAGAAGAAAAAATAGAGGATGTGATCACTGAAAATTTTCCAACTCATATGAAAGACATAAATATACATGTCCAAGACGCAGAACATACTCCAAACAGAATAAATCCTTGTAGACTGACTCCAAGACACATACTACTCAGAATGTCAAATGCCAAAGATAACGAGAGAATTCTGAAAGCTGCAAAAGAAAAGTAATTCATCACATAAAAGACTTAAATGCAGATTTCTTATCAGAAACCATGGAGGCAAGAAGGCAGTGGTATGATACATTTGAGGTACTGTTCTAGTTTGCTAGCTGCCAGAATGCAATATAACAAAAATGGAATGGCTTTAAAAAGGGAATTTAATAAGTTGCTAGTTTACCGTTCTAAGGCCAAGGAAATGTCCCAACTAAAACAAGTCTATAGAAATGTTCAATCTAAGGAATTCAGGGAAAGATACCTTGGTTTAAGAAGGCTGATGAAGTTACAGGTACTAAAAGAGAAAACTGCCAGCCAAGAGTTCTTTATTTGGCAAAACTGTCCTTCAAAAATAAGAGAGAGTTTAAAATATTCACAGATAAAGAGAAACTGGGAGAGTGTGTGAGTAAGAGACCAACCAGACAAGAAAAACTAAAGGCAGTTTAGTTCTGAAGCCTGAAATGAAAAGGCAGGAGAGAGACTCTTAGATTAGAGCATAGAAATAGAGATTATCAGTAAGGGTAACTAAAAGGGTAAAAAGACAAAAATAAGATACGACATATAAAAACCAAAGGATAAAGTGACTGAAGTATACCTTTTCCAGTAATGATATTGAATGTTAATAGATTAAACTCACTGTGCCAGTATGAAACTGTTGTGTACCCCCAAAAAACCATGTTCTTTGATACTCATTCAATGTTGTGGGATGGGATCTTTTTGATTAAGTTGTTTCCAAGGAGATGTGACCCACCCAGTTGTGGATGGGAACTTCTGATTTGGTGGTTTCAATGGAGATGTATCTCCACCATTCAAGGTGGGTCTTAATCTGCCTGGTGGAGTCATTTAACAGGGTACGACTTTGGAAAGAGCTGACAGAAGCAACAGAGCCAACAGGAGACCCAGACATTTTGAAGATGCAGAAAGAAAATGCCCCGCTAGGAGCTGTTTGAAACAGGAAGCCAAAGGACCAGCAGATGCCAGCTATGTGTCTTCCCAGTTGATAATATGTTCTGGACGAAGTCAAGTCAAGTTATCTTTATCTGGATGCCTTAGTTTGGACATTTTTAAAGCCTTAGAACTGTAAACTTGCAACTTAATACATTCCCTTTTTAAAAACCATCCCGCTTCTGGTATATTGCATTCCAACAGCTTTAACAAACCAATACATACACCAAATAAAAGAAACAGATTGGCAGAATTGATAAGAAAGTATGATCCAACTATATGCTATCTACAAGAAACTCACCTTAGACTCAAAGACACAAATAGGTTGAAAGAGAAAGGTTGTAAAAAAATATTCCACACAAACAGTAACCAAAAACGAGCTGGGGAAGCTATACTAATAATACTGAACAAAATGGACTTTGAATGTAAAACTGTTATAAGAGATAAAGAACAACACTATATAGTAGTAAAAGGGGTAATCCACCAAGAAGAAGTAACAATCATAAATATTTATGCACCTAAGCATGGTACCCCTATATATACGAGGCAAACACTGGCAAAACTGAGGGGAGAAACAGATGTCTCTACAATGATAATTGGAGACTTCAATACAGTACTCTCACCAATAGACAGAACATCTACACAGAGGATCAATAAGGAAACAGAGAACTTGAATAAAATGATAAATGAACTAGGCCTAAGAGATATATACAGAACACTGAACCTCAAAACAACAGGGTATACATTTTCAAGTGCTCATGAATCATGTTCTAGGATAGACCACATGTTGGGTCACAAAAAAAGTCTCAATAAATTTTAAAAGATTGAAATTATACCTGGCAATTTCTCTGCCCAAAATGGAATGTACCTGGAAATCAATAACAGGTGGAGAACTGAAAACTTCAGAAATATATGGAAGTTTAACAAAATATTCTTAAACAATCAGAGGGTTAAAGCGAAAGAAACATCAATATCTTGAAATGAAGGAAAATGAGAACACAACATATCAAAACTTATGGGATACAGCGCGAAGAGGGAAATTTTTAGCCATAAACACCTACATTAAAAAAGAAGAATTAAAATCAAGACCTAACTGCACACCTGGAAGAACTAGTAAAAGAACAGCAAATTAATCCCAAAGCAAGCAGAAGGAAAGAAATAACAAAGATCAGTGCAGAAACAAATGAAATTGAGAATAAAAAAGACAATACAGAGATTCCTCAAAACCAAAAGTTGATTCTTTGAGAAGATCAATAAAATTGACAAACCCTTAGCTAGAATAATAAAATAAAAGAGAAGATGCAAATACAAAAATTAGAAATGAGAGAGGGGGACATTGCTACTAACCCCACAGAAATAGAAAGGATTGTAAAGGGATACCATGAAGAACTGTATGCCAACACACAGACAACTTAGATCAAATGGACAAATTCCTAGAAATACATGAAAAATGTACATTGGCTCCGTAAGAAATAGAAGACGTCAAAAGATCAATTACAAGTAAAAAGATTGAATCAGTCAGCAAAAACCTCTGAACAAAGATAAGACTAGAACCAGATGGCTTTGCAAGTGAGTTCTACCAATGATTCCAAGAAGAATTAATACCAATCACCTGATGAAGGAACATCACCCTAATACAAAAGCCAGATAAAGATACTACAAGGAAGGGAAATTACAGACTAATTTCTCTAATGACAGAAATACAAAATTCTTCAACAAAATAGTGGCAAATTGAATACAGCAGCACATTAAAAGAAATTATACACCATGATCAAGTGAGTTTATCCCAGCTATACAATGGCAGTTTAACAAAAGGAAATCAATTTACGTAATTTACCACATTAACAAATTGAAAGAGAAAAAAACACATGAAAATGTCAGTTGATGCAGAAAAGGAATTTGACAAAATCCAGCATCTCTTCGAGGTACTTTGAAAGATAGGAATAGAAGGAAACTTCCTCAATTTGATAAGGACATATATGAAAACCCACAGCTAACAGCATACTGTATAGTAAAAGACTGAAAGCATTTCCTCTAAAATCCGAAACAAAAAATGTATGACCACTATCATCACTGTTATTCAACATTATGCTAGAAGTTCTAGCCAGAGCAATTTGGCAAGAAAAAGAAATAAAAGGCATCCAAATCGGAAAGGAAAGTTATCACTATTTGCAGACAACATGGTCTTATATAGAGGAAGTACCAAAAAATCTACAACAAAGCTACCAGAGCTAATAAACAAGTTCAGCAAAGTGACAGGATACAAGATCAACAAGCAAAAATCAGCATGTTTCTACACAACACTAGCAATGAGCACCCTGAGGAGGAAATCAAGAATAATTTGCATTTACAACAGCAACTAAAAGAATCAAATATCTCAGAATAAATTTACCAAGGAGGTAAAGGACTTGAACACAGAAAAACTAGAAAACAATTGCTAAGAGAAATCAAAGAACACCTACCTCAAAGGAAGGGCATTCTGTGTTCACGGATTGGAAGACTAAACATAGTTAAGATGCCAATTCTACCCAATATGTGTTGATTTACAGATTGACCACAATTCAAATAAAAATTTGAAAAGCCCACTCTGCAGAAGTGGAAAAGCCAATCATCAAATTTATATGGAAGGTGAGCCCCAAATAGGCAAATACATCTTTAAAAAGAACCAAGTTGGGGGATTCATAGTTCTGACATCAAAGCATATGACAAAGCTGCAATGGTCAAAACAGCATGGTAGTGGCATAAAGATAGCATGTATTGACCAAGAGAACTGAACTGAGAGTTCAGAAATGACCTTCACATCTATGGCCCTTGATATTTGAGAAGGCTGCCAAGTCCATTAGAATGGGTTAGAATAGTCTCTTCAACAAACAGTGCTGGGAGATTTGGAATTCCATTTTCAAAAGAATGAAAGAGACCCCTATTTCACACTGTGATGCTTAGATTCTGGTGTCAACTTGGCCAAGTGATGATGCCCAGTGTCCAATGAGGCAAGCACTGGCCTGATCACTGCTGCAAGGATATTTTGTGGCTGGGTGATAAACTGGAAGACTGGTGTATTAAATCATCAGGCAGTTGACTGAATCTGTAGCTGATTACATCTGTGCCCAACTAAGGTACATCTCCCCCCGCTGTTGAAGACTTTTTGTAAGGGAGAAGAGAGACTTTTCCACTGCTGCTTTGGTCAGTTAGCCTCTCCTGTGGAGTTCATCCAGACCCTTCATCAGGGCTGCCAGCTTCACAGTCACCCCTTCGGATTTTGGACTCTTCTATTCCCACTGTTGCATGAGACATCTTTATAAACACCATATTTACAGATATCTCCTGTTGTTTTTATTTCTCTAGAAAACCCTAACACACACACCTTATACAAAAATTAACTTAAAATGGATGAAAGACCTAAATATAAGAAGCAGTATGATAAAACTCCTCGAAGAAAATGTAGGAAGTTTCTTCAAGATCTTGTGGTAGAAAATAGTTTCTTAGACTTTATGCCCAAAGATAAGAAAAAATAGATAAATGGGACCACTTCAAAATTAAAACTTTTAATTTAATTCTGCATCAAAAGAAACTGAAAAGAGAACCTACTTAATGGGAGAAAATATTTGGAAACCACATATCTGATAAGGGTTGAATATCTGGAATATGTAAAGAAATCCTACAACTCAATAATAAAAGACAAACGATCCAATAAAATGGCAAAAGACTTTAACAGACATTTTTTCATAGAGGAAATACAAATGGCTAAAAAGCACATGAAAAGAAACTCAAAATCACTAGCTATTGGGGAAATGCAAATCAAAACCACAATGAGGTATGATTTCACTAGAATGGCCAATATTACAAAAACAGAAAACGTCAAGTGTTGGAGAGAACGGAGAAATAGGAATACTCATACATTGCTAATGGGAATACAAGATGGTACAGCTGCTGTGGAAAACAATTTAGCAATTCCTCAGGAAGCTAAGTATAGAATTGCCATATGATCTTCCAATCTGTTACTAGGTATATACTCAGAAGAAATGAAAGCAGGAATTTGAACAGACATTTGCATGCTGATGTCCATAGTGACATTATTCACAATTTGCTAAAAAACAGAAGCAACCAAATGCCTATCACTTATGAATGGATAAACAAAATGTGGTATATACATATGTTTTAGTTTGCTAATGTTGCTGGAATGCAATATACCAAAAATAGTTGTTTTTTTTATAAAGGAGATTTATTAAGCTACAAGTTTACAGCTCTAAAGCCATAAAAATGTCCCAACTAAGGCATGTAGAGAGAGAGAAAAGTTAGAAGATAAAACATGGGACTATATAACACAGTGAGCCCTATTGGGGATAATGAATTGTGGTTAGTAGTACAAATATAGCAATTTTCATGACTTTTCTGAAAACCTACAATTCCTCTATCCTTCTCAAGCCCTACATAACCACTAATCTAACTCTGTCTCTATCAATTTATTTATATTTACATTTTACAGAAATAGAATCATACAATGTGTGGTACTTTGTGTCTGGTTTATTTCACTTAGCATAATGTATTTTTCTGAATTAATATTTTTATTAGAGAAGTTGTAGGTTTGTAGAAAAGTCATATAAAAAATACAACTTCCCATATGACACCCTTTTGACTCTTTGCATTAGTGTGGTACCTTTGTGACAACTGATGAAAGAATATTAAAATATTACTGTTAACTCAAATGGTTTGAGTGGAATTCTCAGTTAAGGACAAACAGGTTCTAAAGATACCCCTGCATTGACTAAAAGGACATGTAGTTTGATGAATGGTGTCAGACCCAGTCCAAAGACCAGATCTGCCACTTAGTATTTGTTCAATCTTGGGCATATAACTTCTCTGCACCACAGTTTCTATATATGTAAAATGGAGGAAAATACCTACTTTGCTAAATTACTGTGAATCAAAGATTTGCATTGGTAAACCACAGTGTCTTACACTTTAGTTGGTGTAAAATTATTATAATCATGTTTCTGATGACCTTTTAGTCATTAAGTAAAGAAGGATAAATAATCTTCTAAATAGTTACATGTAGAAAATATGGCTTTTCATTTAACACTTGTAATGCAGTTTCTGAATTAAAGTGGCTAAATTTTAGGTATTTAAGTGAGTGATTTTCTATATTTTTTAAACATTTTTTTGTGTGAAGTATAAGATATATACAAAACAAGTAAAATTTCCAAGTCTTTTTTTTTTTCATGGGCAGGCACCAGGAATCAAACCCAGGTCTCTGACATGGCAGGAGAGAATTCTGCCACTGAGCCTCCAAGTCTACTTTTTAAGTAGCAAAACATTTTCTTAAATATCATACAGAGACTCCTACCAAACTAAAAAATGAAGAGTGAAAAAAAAAGCAGATTAAATTGAACTGCTCAGGCATAAGGGTGGGTGGTAATGTGGAGCTCATTCACTCTGTCTTTCTCTTAATTCTTGTTACAGCTCTCAAGGCACCTCCATGGAACCCAAATGCATCAGAATAATACTTAAAATATTAATTTACCTAGAAAACCTCATTCAAGTATCATTACAGATATTCATTGCATTTCTTTTTCTTTTTAAAGTTATTACAAGCCCCAAGAAATGCTGATTACCTATGGCTAATTAGATCTAAAAATACTTTAAAGATTTATTTAAGACCTTTGTGGGAAGAGGGAAGCAAGAGGAAAAACTCTCCTTTATGGCTTCTCTTCTATTCTTTAATCTTTTCCTATGGGTCAGAGTGGAACTACAAAAGATGTATAGCAGTGAAACAGATAAACAGGAATATTAGCCAGAGAGAGTACATTCTGGCTCAGTCAAGATTCAGTATAGCCTTCTCTGAGCCCTCAATCTTGGGGTTTGCACCTATGAAATTTATTTATAATTTATATAATATAACTTATATAAATATAAATATAATTTATAATTATGCCTAACAGTCCCCCCCCAGAAAACCTCTTTTGTTGCTCAGAGGTGGCCTCTCTCTCTAAGCCAACTGGGCAGATGAATTCACTGCCCTCCCCCCAATGTGGGATATAATTCCCAGAAGTGTAGATATTCCTGGCAACATGAGACATGACACTCAGAGATGAGCCAGGACCCAGCATCATGGGATTAAGAAAGCCTTCTTGACCAAAAGGGGCAAGAGAGAAATGCAACAAAATAAAGTTTCAGCGGCTGAGAGATTTCAAACAGAGTTGAGAGGTTACCCTGGAGGTTTATTCTTTTGCATTATATAGATATGCTTTTATTTTATGGTGTACTGGAGTGGCTAGAGGGAATTACCTGAAACTACTGAACTGTATCCCAGTAGCTCTGATTCCTCAAGTGGATTGTATAACTATTTAGCATTTACAATGTGACCATGTGATTGTGAAAACCTTGTGGCTGATGCTCCCTTTATCCAGGGTATAGAGAGATAAGTAAAAAAATATGGGCAAAAATAAATAAATAATTGTGGGTTGAGGGATAAGGGTAAAAAAAAAGGATAATCTGCAATACTAGTTGTCAATGAGAGGGAGAGGTAAGGGGTATGGGATGTATTTTTTATTTTATTTTTTTCTGGAGTGATACAAATGTTCTAAAAATGATCATGGCAATGAATACACAACTAAGTGATGATATTGTAAGCCACTGATTGCATACTTTAGATGGCTATATGATATGTGACAATATCACAGTAAAAATATTTTATAAATAAAGATTCAATACAGCTTTTCTAAAGGCAGTGATTTCAGATCTGGTACATAAGATAATCAGTAAATCATCACAGATTGATTTTAACAAAGTCTTATTAGATTAGGGCCTAAATAATTATGTATTAACTTCTAAAGTACAGTGAATTATCAGAATAACCTGGTATTTTGTAATCAATACAAATTTAGGAAAACATTCCAATATCAATTATTTTTAGATTATTTGATATTTTCAGTTATCCAGTTTTCCTATATTAATATAGCTAATTAACAGACTATTATTCTACTTTCAAGAGGCTAAGAGTACAAAGAAAAGGAGGGAGGGGGCAGCAACAAAGGAAATTAATTAATCTGATTCTATTAAATCTTCTATGAGAGGAAGAAAAAGAAGATACATCCCTGGGAGAGGCCTAAAAGTATGTGTGTGGTAGGGGGTGGGAGATAGGATAGGTGTGTTTGTGTGTAGGGGATGTAGGATATTAGCCTTTTACCTACTTCTATCTAGTTGCCACTCTTAATTCTTATAGCACTAATTTCAAATCTTCTATGAGTCCTTAAGACTCTAAATCTACTCCCAACTCTTCCCATAAAAACATTAACAGTAGTTCATTTTGCATTTCACTTCAGAGGATACTAGGACCATTAGAGCCTTAAGTGTCTTAAATTCCTTCCTACCACTTCTTACCATATCTTTCACTAATATTTTGCGGCAGACTGTTCTTTTTTTTTGGGGGGGGGTGCATGGGCCAAGAGTCAAACCTGGGTCTCCCACATGCAGGTGAGCATTCTATCGCTGAACCACCCATGCACCCTTAAAAAACATGTTGTTAATCTCATTCCTGTGAGTGTGAACCCATTATAAAGCCCTTTATTTCCTTAATCTTGGTTTTATCGAGTTCTTTGACCATATTGATAAAGGTTACTTTAAAGACTTTTTCTGTTAAATCTGACATCTGGTCACTCTCATAGAAAGTATCTGTTGCTTGATTTTTTCTGATGTATGGTTCTTTTTCTTTATATGCCCTGTAGTTTCTTGTTGGAAATCGGACATTTTAGATAATATATTTTAGCAATTCAGGAACTGCATCCCACAGGGGCCTCTTGTTGTTGTTATTATTCATTTTTTAGTGATTTGCTGGGTTATTTTAGTCGTCTATTCTCCCTTCCTACCACTACCATCTGCCCTAGCAGTGTCAAACCTCTAAAGTTGCTCCTCAGGGAGGCACTACTTTGGATATGTCCAGACACCTAGAAACACCAGTGGTTTTGACAAAGTTCTCTCTCTCTTTCTCTAACTAATACCAGCTGTTAAACTCCACTAATTGTTTGTTGAATGGTCTTAGTTTTCAACAATACAATGGGGCATAAACTGCGTTAGAGAATCCAATCAACTTCAGGCTCCTGTAAGGGAATAAATAGTTCCTGAGGTCAATGTTTGATATTTGTGCTGATCCTGAGGGTTTTTCCCAGCTGTTTCTGTCTCTGGTTCTCTCCTACAAACTAGCCAGCCAAGAATTTAGTTTGTATCTTAATCGACTATACGACTCTCCTCTCAATTGCCTCTTACCACAGGGTCTAGTTTTTGAGAGCACTCTTTGACTTGAAGTCCAAGCTTTGTTTCAAAAGAAGTCAATTCCCTTGAAAGAGATTAAAAACTGTTTTATGGCTTGCTTCTCCTCTGCACACTACATACCCCCACCATCCCTCCCCAGGCTAATATCTCTAAAGCCAGGGCTCTAGAGTTGAGGGTAGATAGAGACAATGGTATGCTTCTCCCAGAGCAATAAGATTTAGAAGCTTAACACTCAGCAGCCTGAGGTCTTCTCCTGAGGCATGGAACCACAACCTTATTAATCAGGGCAAGAGTGATCAGGATCCCAATATTCCCAGGGCACTACACGCAAGGTAGCCTCTATTTCATGAGTGAAGCCTGGGCAGAAAAGACCTCCCACCTTTCAACCACACTCACTAGAACTTGGATTCAGCAATAGGTAGCTGGGACAGGATGAGAAATGATGATACCCTGTTCCTCCCAGGAGAAAGATCTCTGACTGGCAACTAGGGAGAGGAAGGAGCTCTGTGTTTTTAGCTATGATTGTCTGGAATAGGATTTCCACTTCCTTAAGCTAGGAGGGAGAAAAGAGTCATGACTTTTCTTGAATTTTTTGTAAGTTTTTCTTCATTTGCTGTATGTCCTTAAATGATTTTCTTGAAGGGCTATTCACTCCAAAAAGGTAATATATGAATTGGCTCTTCTAGACAATAACTAGAAGAATAATTCTTTGCCTGTAGGCAGAAGAATAAAAAGATGGCAAAACATGTCAGACAGGCATGTGTCCTGAGGTGGGAGAGAGCATGGTTTTGTTTTGGGGAATAAAAGTAGGCCACTGGTTGGAGCAGAAATAGAATGTAAAAGAATGCCTCTGGGTAAAGCTGGAGAGTTAGGCATGGGACAGAGTACTTGTTATAAATGTTGGGACAAATTTTAAGAAGAATGGACAGCTAATGAATATTTCTGAACAGAAGAGTTACAGGATCAGACCCCCAATTTGAAATATTGTTCTGGCTGCATGTGGAAAACTGACTAGAAGGAAACAATCTCAACTATAGTAGCACTTCGTTTTGAAGAGGCAACTATGGTAATCCAGGCAAAAAGAATGGTAAATTGGGTTCAGCATCGTAAGACTGGAAATTTTAAAAAAGGGCTTATTAGTGAAATATTTAAGTAATGATGAACTGGATATGGAAACAGAAAGGGAAAACAAGATGTTAAAGATGATCCCTTAATTTCTGCATTACCCAACTGGATGGTAGATTTTGATTTCATAATATCTCGACTTCTTATCATTTTCTAACTATTATTATAAACGTTTTGCCTTTCATTCTTTTCTAAAGATTCCTTCTTGAGCAATCTGGGCCAAAGCCTGTGTTTTCATCTTAATAATTTCTCATCCTTTAATAGTTTTTCAGAGCTCTGCAGCTGACACAAAACAACACAAAGGGACTGACCACCAGTTTCAAGGAATCATACAATCAACACAAGAAGACTCTCCCCTTAAAACAAACTAAATAAAACATTTTTATTTTCAAATCTCCATGCAGCTACAAATATTAAAATATAGATATTCATATTTTATTTAAATAGCAATGTTTTTATTGCCAATATAGCAGTAATAAAATTATATCTCCTCCTATCCTAATACTTTCCTCTAAGTATAAATGAAAAGTGAGATTTCAGTGTGAGTATACCATTTGAATATTAATTATCTATATCTGGGTTTTTAATATTTCACTTTTACATTTAAAATGCAGCAATTCATATGCTTAGAATGTATATTTCCATATAATTCAATTTAAAATCTTGAATTTTTTCATCTCTTCAGAATTACCTTTGAAGTTGGAATATTGTTACATTATAATCTCACAGTGAATTATGTGAAAACAGCAAAACAACAAGCTTCCAAAATAATTTTCCATAGTTGGTATAATTTTAAACACTTTACTGTCTTAAACAACAAAATGGCTTTTTATTTAATAAAAAAAATAAATTAGCACTGATTTTGGTCCCTCAACGAGAAATGAAATTGGCAAATTTGAAATCTTTATGTATGCGTCAGATCATATATTGACTCTTAGAACCTTGTAAAAAAACATTTAGCTAAATGTGACTAAATTAAAATAGTCAAGAATTTATATACAATTCCATTTCAAGTGCTCCCTCTACTTGCAACCAACTTTGTAAAGGTCAGCTATAACATTAACAACAATGTAAAAATAAATTAAATAGCTATGTTTTACTTTCCCTATTAGACTGTAAACATCTGACAAAAAGGGCTCTCTTACTTTTTAATGTGCCATGAATGTAGTAGCCACTTAATCAATAATTATTGAATGGAATTAATTAAAATGCAGTTTATTGTGACAGGAAGAGAGACTAAATGATTTTTCAAAGTAGTTTCTAGCCCATGCTCTAGTATCATTATAATTAATCAACTATTCCTTGTCCGTGCTTTCATCCATTTTTTCTTTAAAAAGAACCAAAGCTATATTTTAATTAAAACTAAGTAGAAAAATGAGGAAGTATTATTCAGCCATAACATATAATTTATACATACTGAGTTTTACATATATTTCTAGTATAATACAGGAATAAGGATATATACTTTTTTAAGTGATGAAGAAAACACAAAAGGGAATGTTCTAACAGAAGTATCAACACCCTTATATTTTATATATACATAACTTTGGATTGCTTAGTTAAGCCAATTAAACTGTATACATGTTTAATGAGCAAGTTAATGTTAAATCAGAAATGAATAAAACTATAAACTTATAAAACACTTTTCTCCCACACATCTCAAAGCATTTTCTAAATTTTTCTTTACCATCTTCCATGAAGTGGGCAGATGGCAAGATTATTCTAGCTTTAGATGGCTAGATTTAAACCCATAAAGGTTAAGCAGTTTCCCAAAGAGTCCATGTGAGTCAGGAGCAAAATAGAAACAGAATTGCAGACTTCCGACTCAGCCTCACACTAGACCTCACGTATCCCCTTACCTTTCTGACCTTTAGGATTTTACAAAATAATAAAAAGAGTTAAAAAAGGAGAAGCAAACATGGCACTTACTAAATGCCAACCACTGTACTGTAGCTTTATGTACATAATCTCATTTACAACTTACAACAACCAAGTGAGGTTGGTATTGTCATTACTCCCATATGACAAATGAGGAAACTAAAGGAGAGAATATGAATAGATAGATCCTGGCCACACCATTAGTAAGAACAAAGCCAGGATTTGAAGCCAGGTAGTCTGACTGTATAGACGACAATCATCATCACTAGGCTGTGCTGCCTCTGGTAGCACTATTAGCAGCAGTGCTACCCACAGTGTCAGGAGATTTGGGGTCTCACTCCAGTTCTGTACTTGCTTATAACGCAATCAATGTAAAATGACCGTATGTCCCAGGTTACACCTATTCTCCCAAACTCATTGTTAGTACTGCCTCCTAAACATAAAAATGGTCCTAGAAATAGTGTTTAAATGAACATTCTTCATTATTAAGACACAAGCACTAGCCTTCAGAAGAGATGGCATTAACAAGAAAATATTGGGTTCCTTTTGGTTGAACAAAATGTTTCATCTAGAATTCTATAAAGAGAACAGGAAAGTATTATTCAATGGGATTCAGGCTTAATTTAGGAAGTAATAACATCTGAGGCATAACTGTCAGTCCAATAAACTGCAATAATAAATTAGACATGATTAATAAACCAGCTATACCATGACTTCTACTAGCAACTGATCCTTGTCCACCATGGACAACTAGTGTTCACAAAACCTTGTTATTTGAAAATCTTTGCCCTGGAGTTAAGTCACAAGACAAAAAGCAAGTAAACAAGTTGATATAAATATAACATAACCAAATAAAAATTTTGGATAAAACAAATATTTTTTGGATAAAACAAAGAATAGCAAGGCATGACAATTTTAAGGGTTATTTATAAAATCATTTTAAATAAAAATGCTATTTATCAATTATTAATGAATTAGGAAAATACTCACTGCCTTATATTACAGGCACCTCTGTCTGGTTAAAGAGCAAATAACTTCAGAAGAAACTTATGTTTAAGAACCTCTGGTTTAGGATGCTGTCAAGAGGATGGAGGTAAATACAATTTAGTACTAGAATATTTATGCCTAGCTACCAAATACTAGAGTCATCACACAATCTTAAAGCACTGAACACTTGGTATGTACTACTGTGAAATGGAAGAGTTCTATTAGTTTTCAACAGTTCCATGGACAGGAGTAATGTTTAAACACTTTGAATAAAAAAATACTTATTATAAGTTGCTTAAAATATCATCACTTGGAATATTGTGCAAAAGGAAGGACATCATGAGGCATGTAATGAACTGAATGAACCTTGGGGACAATGCATTGTGCAAAATAAGCCATAAACAAAAGAATAAAGATGCTATGGTCTCTTTCAGAAAATACCTATAACTTCACCTACTGTACGGCCAAAGGCAGAGAGGTTTAATGTATTTAGAACCTAAATTTTCTGTGACACACAATCTAAATCAACCTGTCTGAATAGTTTATTTAAACAACTCAAAACTGATGGAGCTCAGAACAGGAACAAGGCCTTGTAATTCTGTGGTGCTTAATGTAATATCCAGACACGTCTCAGACTATGGTGGGTTGACAACTAAAAAGCATTGGTAGAGTTCTTGAAGGACTGAAGGAAAAAAGATCAAACTATTAAACTTTCCCATCTGGGAAACCCCTGGTATCCTTTCAAACATTGGGGACTCCCAAGAAAATAGGCCAAGCTCTTATGAAACTTATTTCTGTAGTGGAGAAGCTAAGACTACCTATAATGAGGGCTCGGACTTGCTTCCAGGAAATCTTTTGCTACTCAGATGTGGCCTCTCTCTCTCTAAGCCCAACTCTGTAAGTTAAATCAATACCCTCCCCTGATACATGGGACATGACATTCAGGGGTGAAAGTCTCCCAGGCAATGTGGGACATGATTCCCGGGATGAACCCGGTCCTGACACCAAGGGATCCACAATGCCTTCCTGACCAAAATGGGGTACAGAAGTGTAACACAAAAAGGCATCAGTGGCTTAGAGAATTCAAATAGTGTCCAGAGGCTATTTTGGGGCTACTCTGAGGCAAACTTCAGTTAGACATTGCTAATTCCCAAGGTTTGCCAAACCCCAAACAAAATCATATTTGTTAACCCTAAAGAACACTTGGGGCTCTAACTGAAACTCTATAGAAGTTCCACGCACTAAGTGTATTTATATCCTGAAACCTATAACCTCAGAGGGTTCCTAGGTCAGATAAATCCTGAAACCCAGAGGTACCAGTCTCTCCAAGATTACTAATTACATTCCCTTATCCTTCACTGTCTGTCGACACCCCTTATCAACAGGATAAAATTAGAATGGGCATTGCCCAAAGATTCCTACAGATTGGGAGAAGGATCAGAGGAGAAGGAGGAATTATAACAAAGAAAATAGGATTTAACAAATGACTATTTCTTTTAGTCTCCAGTATTTTGGAGCAGCTAGAAGGAAAAATCTGAAATAGTGGAATGGTAAGCCATAACAAACTCTGAAATCTCCTCTATAACTTCTAGTTAAAATGTACTTTGAAAATTTAAAAACACTTAAAAATATCATCACTACTACTGAGAATCACTAAATACCTACGACAGAAATCATCATTTTATATAGACTGTGAGTTATTCTGCCAATATAAAATCTTAACTACTTTACCATTTACTGTACCAACTATGGTAGGTAAATCACCGAATCAAACATATACCAGGCACAGACCTTGCTTTTCTTTTCTTTTCTTTTTTTTAAGTTTGAATCTGGGAATAAAACCCACAAATGCTGACAGCAACTCATATGTTCTAACCACCAGATACCACTTTTCTCCAGAACAACAAACCACGTACAAAACATTTTAAAATACCCTTTATTTTGCCCAAAGTTTTAGTTATATACTCAGTTCAGTTGTAAGTGAATTGGGATCTCTTAAACATCAAACTATTTTGACATTTTGATGACAATATCTAAAAACATGGACAGAACATAGGTTTACATTTTGTAAAGGCAAGTGAATAGATAATTATCAAACTCCAGAAATTAGGACAGAAAACAACACTTTAAGAATATCTCATTGAGAATTAGACAGGAAAAATGCCTGTGGTTTACTGACTAAAGCTCAGTCACTAAGAACCTGTATTCATAGGGATAAAGTTTCAAACTCTGACAGATTCAGAGTCATTACTCATCTTATTCCTCTCTTTGCTTCCTCAGACCTAGAGCATGAGAAACTGACTAAAACCTGCTTCAGGCAGATAAAAATATGACAATCACCCTGGAAATCAGGATCCTGGGAATTACCGTGATTACTGTAATCAAGCTACCATCAGAAAATGAAGTAATAACATATTTATATTTTCAGCACAGGTGTAGGAGATTGTTAACTACTGAACATACTTGCTTAAAACCAAAATCTAATATATACCTGTAACAAATATTTATTGAATTAATGAATACACAATACAAAAAAGAACAAAATAATGAGATTGTTGTATGTATAGATAATAATAGAAAATTAAATGTGATTTATGTTCTCAAAGCACCAACTCATTATTTGGAGAGCAAGAAACATCTCTTGCAAAATATAAAGGTCAATGCCCAAGAGAAATGAAAACATATATCCATGCAAAAAACTTGTTCATGAATGTCCCTAGCTGCATTATTCATGATAGCTAAAAGTGAAAACAACCAAAATCTCCATCAACTGATAAAATACATCATTTTATTTTGATGATTGTACAAATAAAATGTGGTATGTCCATACAACAGCATATTATTTTTTCATAAAAAGGAATGGGGCAGGCCTCGGTTCCTCAGCAGGCAGAGTTCTTGCCTGCCATGCCGGAGACCTGGGTTCAATTCCCGGTGCCTGCCCATGAGGAAAAAAAAAATGAGTGAAGTAATATACTTGCTACAACATGGATGAATCTTGAAAACATTATGCTAAGTGAAAAAGGTCAGATCCAAAAGGTTACATATTGTATAATTCCATTTATATAAAATCTATAGAAACACAAAGAACTTAGTGGTTGTCTATGATGGAGGGTAAAATGGGGATTGACCATTAATAGATAAAGGGCTTCATTTTGATGTAATGAAAAATTCTAAAGTTACTGTGTTGTGGTTGCACAAATCTATGGCTAGACTATTGCTTTACATAAAGAAATCAGAGCCAAATACAAAGAGTAATAGGTTATTTATTGCTTCAGGTAAATGCCAGAGAAGCCTAGTACAGGTGCAAGTCACACCTTGAAATGTCAATGAGTGTTTTGCTTTCTTTTTTAACACTTTAATAGAAATCCATAAGCAAGTGAAAAAAGGAATTAATTATCTTTATAGGTCTGAGAGGAACAAATAAATGATCCAATGGCCACATACATAAAAAAATATGATTCAAATGACAAGGCAAATTTTGGGATGGCTATTGGGAATTCTACTGGCTTTTAGTGGTCAGTCTAGGCCCTAAAATTACAATCCATGGTTTCAGAAACTGAGATTCATAACAAATTCTAAAGTAGAGAGACAGGTATAAGTTTAAAGTATCATACTTCTATGTGGCTCACCAGATTATAAAGAGATAAATTCTATTCTAGATTAGAGGTGGCCCAGAATTCAAAATTATTAGGTATAATCTAAGAAAAACTACTGTAGGCTTCATGTCACCACTAAACACTATGTCCGTACTTTGTCAGGTCCTTTCAATATAAATATTTTAAAAAGAGAGAATGTGTTCTAATTATCTGAAGATTTGCTAATCAGTGTCTCTCCAACACTAATTCTGGAATATTACCAAGAAAAATGATTCTGGCAGAAAGGAGAAGGTAAGATAATAGCTCAATAATCTTTTTAGGTAAATGAATTAGGATATTTTAGATAAATGAATAAATTGGATGAGAAATTTTATTCTCTAGGAAATCGGCCCTCACCTAGAAATTAGATTGATTTACTGACTTAGTATTAAGTTAAATTACCTTGTCTTAGAAAAGAAAATCTAAGCAGTCAGCTACTTGATATGGAAACGACATCATTTTTTCATCTTATTTGTCAGAGTGCTCAAAACTACCATAACAATGCAAAAAAGGTAAAATCTGGTAACTGAAGCATGAGACAAGAAAATTTTATGTTCATAGACAGCTTTCTAGGAGCTTTAGATACATATTTGATAAGGAAAGTAAACTAAAATATTCTAACAGCTTTTTACTGATAATATTCAATAATCAGCTTAAAACTATTAGTAATTTTATATTAATTGGAATTACTTAAAAAAAGTTAAAATACAATTTTTTAATGCTGGAGAAGAAAATGTGTCTTAGACATATACTAATAACCTGAAAATCAGATGAAAATATACATTTTTTTAAATACGAAGAACGAAAACGAAGCATGAAGAAGCAAGAAAACATACAAGATTGTGAAAGCAAAACTTTAAATCATCTAAATAAAAAAAATTACCGAATAATAAACATACCATAAATGAATTCAAGCGATAATTTCCAAAGTTTCAAAACTATGTTATGAATAATGTTTATATTATTTATATTATTTTTAAATTCAAAAAAAAAGACTGCATTTTATTCAATGTGTTAAAAGGTAATATTGATGATGGTGAAGATGGCAGAGTAACAGATTGTCAAGATTCAGTCCTTCTATCAGAACAACTATTAACAGGAGGAAACTGTCTGAAACAAGTATTTTAAACTCAAGAAGCCAACTGAACACAGTATAGCATACAACAAAGACTTGGAGAAAGAAGCTGGTAAATTAGAGTCATGATCAGTAAACTGCTCTGTACCCACAGTAGTTACTGTCTCCTATCTCCCACTCTCACAGCAGATCACCACAGCATCCAACCCCAGTCTAGTTCGCTGGTGACAGGAAGGGATATAAAAATCTCTTCCCCAAGACCAGGCCAATTGCTGACCATGCCTTTTTTTTTTTTAACAGCAGTTTATTTGAGATATATTTACATACCATACACTGTGATTGGATTGTATGGTATGTAAATATATCTCAAATAACTGCTATATCACTAAACAGTGTCTAATCAATCAATGGCTTTTGCACTCATCACCACAATCAATTTTAGAACATTTTCATTACTCAAAAATAAAAACCCTGCACCTCTTTGCAAATACCTCTCAACCCCTCTATTCTTCTCCAGCCCTACACAGTCAATGATTTAAATGTCTCTATAGATTTATTTATATTTGCATTTTATACGAATGGAATTATTCCATATATAGTACTTTGTGTTTTGGTACTTTTACTCAGCATAATGTGTATTTTAGTTAGAGAATTTGTAGCCTTTCAGAAAAGCCATGTAAAAAATACACAATGACCCCATATACCCTTCTATTGTTGACATTGCATTGGTATGGTACTTTTGTTACAACTGATGAAAGAATATTAAAATATTACTGGTTAACTATAGTTCACAGTTTGCATTAGGTATGTTTTATCTTGCATATCACCCTATTAATAACATCTCGTAATTGTATGTACATTTTTTATAATACATGTAAGAATATACTGATATTTGTACTATTAACCACACTCACTGTCCACAACAGGGTTCACTGTGTTATAAAGTACCATGTTTTATCTTCTAACTTTCCTTTCAGTAAATACACAACTCAAACTTCCCCTTTCTACCACATTCACAAATGTAATTCACCACCCTTAATTACACTAACAATAATGTGCTACCACCACCACTATCTATCTCTGAACATTAATAAACAATCTAATTAGACATTCTGTACAAATTAAGCATCAGCTGCCCATTCTCTATCCCCATTCTATCTCCTGGTAACCTATACTCTAGATTCTAGCACTATAAGTTTGCTTATTATAATTAGTCCATACCAATGAGATCATATAGGATTTGTTCTTTTGGGTCTACCTTATTTCACTCAACATAATGTCCTCCAGGTTCACCCATGTTGTTGACTCCATCAGGACTTTATTCCTTCTTATAGCTCATATATAATATTATATATAATATTCCATTGTATATATAGAACACATTCTGTTTATACATTCATTGGTTTACAGGCATTTGGGTTCTGTCCATCTTTTGGCAATTGTGAATAATGCCACTAAGAACACTGATGTATAAATGTCTGTGTCCCTGCTTTCAGTTCTTCCAATTATATACCAAGTGGCATTCACGGTCACGGTTTTCTGCTTGTTTTTTGTTTTTATTGACAAAACAACATATAAGCCCATACATTCTTAATATTCCATACATGGTGTACAATCAATGGCTCACAATATCGTCACATAGTTGAATATTCATCACCATGATCATTTTTTAGAACATTTGCATTGTGCTGGTTTGGAAAGGTTTATGTACCCTAGAAAAGCCATGTTTTAATCCTAATCAGCCTTGTGGGAGCAATGGTTTCTTCTAATCCCTATTCAGCACTGTGTGCTTGAAACTTTAATTAGATCATCTCCCTGGAGATGTGACTCAATCAAGAGTGGTTATTAAACTAGATTAGGTGGAGATGTGTCTCTACCCATTTTGGGTGGATCTTGATTACTTTACTGGAATCCTATATAAAGAGGAAACATTTTGGAGAAAAAAAGAGATTCAGAAAGAGCAGAGAAGAACAACACAGCCACAAGAAGCAGAGAGTCCATCAACTAGTGACCTTTGGAGATGAAGAAGAAAAATGCCTCCAGGGAGCTTCATGAAACAGGAAGCCAGGAAAGAAAACTAGCAGATGACTCCGTGTTTACTGTGTGCCCTTCCTGCTGAGAGAGAAACCCTGACTGCATTCACCATGTGCCTTCTCACTTCAGAGAGGAACCCTAAATTTCATCGGCGTTCTTGAGCCAAGGTATCTCCCTGGATGCCTTCTGATTGGACATGTCTATACACCTGTTTTAATTGGGACATTTTCTCGGCCATAGAACTGTAAACTAGCAACTTATTAAATTCCCCTTTTAAAAAACCGTACCATTCCTGGTATATTGCATTCCGGCAGCTAGCAAACTAGAACATGCATTACTCCAGAAAAAGAAATAAAAAGAAAAAAAAAAAACTCATACTCCTTACCCCTCCCTCTCATTGACTACTAGTATTTCCATCTACCCAATATATACTTCCTTAAATTTTAACATTTGCCTCCCCTATTATTTATTTATTTTTAAACTATATGTTTAATCATCTGTTCATATCATCTGTCTATAAAAGGAGCACCAGGCACAAGGTTTTCACAATCACAGTCACATTACAAAAGCTATTATCATTATATAATCAAATTCAAGAAACACGGCTACTGGAACACAGCTCTACAGTTTCAGGCACTTCTCTCTAGCCTACTATACCTTACACTAAAAAGGGGATAACTATATAATGCATAAGAATAACCTCCAGGATAACCTCTCAAATCTGAAATCTCTCAGCCACTAACACTTTATTTTGTCTCATTTCTCTCTTTCCCCTTTCGGTTGAGAAGGTTTTCTTAATCCCTTGATGCTGAGTCTCAGCTCATTCTAGGATTTCTGTCCCATGTTGCCAGGGAGGTTTAGACCCCTGGATGTCATGTCCCACATAGAGAGGGGAAGGGCAGTGAGTTTGTTTTTAGTATTGGCTGAGACAGAGATAGGCCACATCTGAGCAACAAAAGAGGTTCTCTGGGGATGACTCTTAGGCCTAATTTTAAGTAGGCTTAGTCTATCCTTTGTGGGGATAAGTTTCATAGGAACAAACCCCAAGACTGAGGGCTCGGCCCATTGATTTGTTTGTCCCCACTGCTTGCGAGAATATGAGGAACTCTCCAAATGTGAAAGTTTAATTTTTTCCCTTTCTCACCATCCCCTCAAGGGGACTTTGCAAATACATTTTTATTCACTGTTCAAATCACTCTGGGATTTATCGGGGCAACACTCTGGACAAACCCACAAAATCTCATGCCTATTCAAGGTTCTATGGACTTATGGTGTTCAATTAATCTGTCCACATAAGTTATATTAGGAAATGCACTAGTCAAAATACAAATTTTGTGCCAAACATTTTTTTAGTCTCACACATAAGTTAAAGTTTTAAAATATGAATGACCATCTACTTTCAAAACCCTGCAATACTGACGTTCCTTTGTTTCTCATGCAAAAACATATCATAATTTGTACATTTAGACGCTATCATTGTACACTCTAGGCATTCCTAGATTATACCATTTCAGTCTTTATCGTCTATCTTTTCTTCTGGTTTCACTTGTGCTCCCAGCCCTCCTCCCTCTATCATTCTCACATTCAGGTACATTCAGTGTACTAATACTAACATTATTGTGCTACAATTAGATAGTATTGTGCTATCCATTCCTGAATTTTTCCAATCAGTCCTGCTGCACATTCTGTATCCCTTCAGCTCCAATTACACAATATCTACCCTATTTCTATCTCCTGATGGCCTCTGTTCTTCATTGAAATTCTCCAAGTTCATTCATTAATGTTAGTTCATGTCAGGATCACGGTCCCTTATTAGCAACATCAGATTGCTGGGGACCCAGTTTACAGGGTGGCCATTTTTTCAACTCAACAGGTGACAGAAGACATTTAAAGATTCCATGCTTCCTCGAGACTGCAGAGGACACGTAGTTGAAGAGCAGCATTGGATGGGCAGGTCAAAAAAGATCAGCTCTGAGGAGGTGTGGAACCAGCTGTTGGTATCCTTCCTGATCCTCTCTCCAGGGTATTTGGGAGCTACTCTGCACCCACTTCAAGGGTCTCTTGTCCTGTTTCAGCAGGGAGAAAATGACTTGGGAAACTCTTCTCTTGCATGTGCCCTCTACCATAATTTGCCCGCAGACAAAAGCAGCTTGAAACAAAGAAAGGACTGTAAGAGACTATAGAGGTGGATTTTCTGAGGGAAAGATTAACCTGTTTTAAATATTCGGGAGAGGAATGTCTGTCTTTTGGGAAATAGAGGGAGCATTCAAACTCTTGTAAACAGGGGAACTCCAAAACAACTAACAAACACAAGCCCAGGACAAGACATAAGCCAAAAAAAGACAGAGAGGACCCTGCACATTGCATTCACCTTGGGCAGACCTTCCTGATAGAAGAGCTGAAACTCAAGAAAATTTCTATCTTATCCCCAGGTGGTTAAAAAAACAAAAACAGGACCTCTGGGAATAAAACCCAGCGTTAACACTTAAAAGTATTAAAATCGATTATATGCAACAAAAAGAGTAAAACACAACAAAGAACTGGAAATGATAGCCCATCAAAAGGAGGAGGATAAAAATAGAGAAAACCCAAAGAAGAGTAGAATGTGGCATACCAAAGACATTAAAAATGCTCAAGAACTATTTGCATATGACACGGTCATTCCCTGAAACGTCAGTTATCTAAGATTCAGAGCTATAGTTTTGTAGCCATTAATGTCAGCATTACCCCACACAGCAACTATTAAAAAGCTGAAAAAGAGTTCAGACTTCAAATCAGAGATATAAATGAAGTTGATTTGGTTAGGACTAAAGTAAATCACACTAACAGGCAAAGGATTATACTGACTGTGTTTTAAACTTCAACTTCTGTGTTAGACCAAAGGAAGAGATGTTTATTTGGTGGAAAATTTACATTACTGTAGCACAGTATCCGATTTAACTTGTATGGTCCGTTTATTTGAACACCTTAATCACATAGAATCTTGAATCAGGAGTAAGACCTTGTTGGTTTGTACAAGTTAATATGATGTCCAATACATTGCAGAGTAATCTGGGCAGAAAATAAAAATGCATTTGCAAAGTCCCCTGGAGGAGCTGGAGAAAAACGTGGAAATATTAAACTTCCCCACCTGAGAAATTCCTGATATTCTTGGGGACTAGCAATTTAATATGACAAGTCCTCAAAATTGGGGCTTGCACTTATGAAATTTATTCCTAAAAAGGAAAAGCTAAGCCTACTTATAATTATGCCTAAAGTCACCCTCAGAGGTGACTAGTTGCTCAGATGTAGTCTCTCTCTCTAAGTGAATTCTACGGGTAAACTCACAGCCCTACCAGGGGCGTACATCTTCTGGCAATGTGGAACATGACTCCCAGTGATGTAAATCTCCCTGGCAACATGGAACTTGACTCCCAGGGATGAGTCTGGACATGGCATCATAGGATTGAGAAAGCCTTCTTTACCAAAAGTGGGAAGAGAAATGAAACAAACTAAAGTTTCAGTGGCTGAGAGATTTCAAATAGAGTTGAGAGGTCATTCTGGATGTTATTCTTATACATTATATACATATTCCTTTTTAGTTTTTAATGTATTAGAAGAGCTAGAAGGAAATACCTGATACTACTGAACTGTAATCCAGTAGCCCTGATTCTTGAAGATGACTGCATAACTATATAGTTTTTATGGTGTGACTGTGTGATTGTGCAAACCTTGTGACTGACATTACTTTCATCCATTGTATGGACAGATGACTAAAGAAATAAAGGCAAAATATAATAATAATGGGGGGAAGGGGTAAAGGGGAATGGGATGTTCTAGGTGCTCTTTTTATTTTTATTTTTACTTTTTTTTAAGTAATAAAAATATTAAAAAATTGCTTGTGGTGATAAATGCACAACTATATGATGATACTGTGAACCACTGATTCCAACTTCAGATGACTATATGGTATGTGACTATCTCAATAAAACTGCATTAAAAAATGTTCAGGGAGCAGCAATGCAAGAGTAGCTCAGTGGTAGAATTTCAGGGTGGTGCAATAGTGGCTCAGTGGCAGAATTCTCACCTGCCATGCCAGAGACCTGAATTCAATTCCCAGTGCCTGCCCAAGCGAAAAAAAAGAAAAACAAGTATTCAAGAAGATGAAGGAAAATACAGAGAAAGAACTACAAGATGCCAGGAAAACAATGAATGAGAAATATAAGAAGCTTAGTAAGGATATAGAGATTTGAAAAAGGAACAAAATAAACTTACAGGAATTGAAAACAACAAAAATCAAACTCAAAAATTCTTAGGAGAGTTTCAACAGCCAAGGAGAGCTGGTAGAAAAAAGAATCAGTGAGCTCGAAGACTAAACAATTGAAATGAGTCAAGCTGAGGATCAGAAAGCAAAGGGATCATAAATTAAAAGCAAAAGTCACCTAGATACCTCTGGGATACCATCAAGCATGCCAATATACTAATTATGGAAGTCAGGGGGAAAAAAGAGAGAAAGTGGAAGAAGGAATATTCAAAGAAATAATGACAGCAAACTTCCCAAATGGAGCAAAAGATGTGAGTATGTACATCCAAACAGACTAGAGAACACCAAACAGGATAAACATGAAGAAAAACTTACCCCAATAAATACTGATTACAGTATCAAATGCAAAGGACAAAGAGAGTTCTGAAAGCCACAAGAGAAAAGCAACATGTTATATACAAGGGAGTGCCAACTGTTCATCTGAAACCACAGAGAAGAGAAGTCAGTGGGCTGAAATAAGTGCTGAAAGAAAACAACTGTCAACCACAAATTTTCCACCTGGCAAGATCTCTTTCAAAAATGAGGAGAGATGAAGACATTCCCAGAAAAACAAAAGCTGAGACTTCATCACCACTAGACGTACCCTACAGGTAATGCTAAAAGGAGTTCTTCAGACTAAAAGGAAAGGACACTAGACATTGGTTCAAAGGAAATAAAGACTTCCAATAAAGGTAACTGTTTGGGTAATTACAAATATTAAGTATTATGGTACTGTATGGTTTAGTATGTAACTCTATTTCTTACTTTCTACAGTTGTTAAAATGCAAACACATAAAAAGTAATGATATAAAAGGGACATAAAAGGGGCAATTCACCAAGAAGAAATAACAATCATAAATATTTATGCTCTCAATCAAGGAGTTCCAAAGTACATGAGAAAGCAAAACTGAAGGGAGCAATAGACGTTTCAACAGTGTAGGAGACTTCAAAACACCACTCTCCTCTATAGATAGAACCACCAGACAGAAGGTCAACAAGGAAATACAGAAGTTATACAACTTGACAAATGAATTAGACCTAACAGACATTTATACGTCAATTCACTCTAAAACACCAGGATACACATTCTTCTATGGTGCTCATGAAACACTGTCCAGGATAGATCACATGCTGCAGCACAAAACAGGTCTTTATGGATGTAAAAACAATGAAATTAATGAAAGCACATTCTCTGATCACAATAAAATGATGACGGATATCAATAATGACCAAAGAATGAGAGCTTTCACAAATATATGGAGATTAAATGACACCCTCTTAAACAACCAGTGGGTCAAAGAAGAAATTGCAAGAGAAGTCAGTAACTACCTGGAGACAAATGAAAACGAGAATACAACATATCAGAATTTACAGGATGCAGCAAAGGCTGAGCTGAGAGGAAAATTTATTGCCCTAAATGCCTATATTAAAAAACAAGAAAGAGAAAAAATCGAATACTTAACTGCTCACCTGGAAGAACTTGAGAAAAAACACCAAACTAATCCAAAAGCAAATATAAGAGGAGAAATAACAAAGATTAAAGCAGAGTTAAATGAAAGGGAGAACAAAGAACAATAGAATCAATAAAACCAAAAGTTGGTTATTTGAGAAAAGCAATAAAATTGATGGGCCATTAGCAAGACTGACAAAATATGAGAGACGATGCAAATAAACAAAATCAGAAATGAGAAGGAGTGCGCTACCACAGACGCTGAAGAAAGAAAAGAAATCATAAGAGGATACTATGAATAACTATATGCCAACAAATTAGATAACTTAGATGAAATGGACAAATTCCTGGAAACACACAAACAAGCTACACTGACTCAGGAAGAAATGGAAGATCTCAACAAACAAATCACAAGTAAAGGCATTCAATCAGTTACCAAATATCTTCCTATAAAGAAAAGCCCAGGGGCAGAAGATGGTTTCAGAGAAGAATTACATCAAACATTCCAAAAAGAACTAACACCAATCCTGCTCAGACTTTTCCACAGAATTGAGGAAAAAGGAACATTACCTAACTCATTTCATGAAGTTAACAGCACTTTAATACCCAAACCAGGTAAAGATGCTACAAGAAAGGAATACTACAAGCCAATCTCCCTAATGAACATAGATGCAAAAATTCTCAACATACTACCAAATCAAATACCACAACACATTAAAAGAATTATACACCACAACCAAGTGGGGTTTATACCAGGAATGTTAGGATGCTTCAAGAAAATAACTTAATGTAATACAGCACATTAACAAATCAAAAGGGGAAAATCACATGATCATCTCAATTGATGCTGAAAAAGATCTGACAAAATTCAACATCCTTTTCTGTTAAAAATACTTCAAAAGACAGGAATCAAGGATAACTTCCTCAATGTGATAAAGGGCATAAATGAAAAACGCATAGCCAGCATTGTACTCAATGGAGACTGAAAGCTTTTCCCCTGAGGTCGGAAACAAGACAAGGATGCCTGCCTTCACCACTATTATTCAACAGTGTACTAGAAATTCTAGCTAGAGCAATCAGGCAGGAGAAAGAAATAAAAGGCATCCAAATTGGAAGTGAAGATGTGAATTTTTCATTATTTGCAGAAGACATGATACTATACTTGGAAAATCCTGAGAAATATACAACAAAGTAACTGGAGCTAATACAAATTCAGCAAGGTGACGGGTAATAAAATTAAAGTGTAAAAACCAGTAATGTTTCTATACATAAGCAATGACCTTACTGAGTAACCAGTTAAGGAAAAAGTTCCATTCAAAATAGCAGGTAAAAGACTCAAGTACTTAGGAATGCACTAAACTAGGGATGTGAAGGACTTGTACACAGAGAACTACCTAAAACTGCTAAAAGAAATCAAAGAAGATCTAAATAGGTGGAATGACATTCCTTGCTCATGGATAGGAAGGTTAAATGTAGTTAAGATGTCAATTCTACCCAAACTGATCTACAGATTCAGCACAGTACCAATTAAAATTCCAACAACCTACTCTGAAGACTTGGAAAAGCTTGTTATCAAATTCATCTGGAAAGGAAATAGAAAAGCATCCTAAAAAAGAAGAATGAAGATTAATACTACTGATTTTAAAACTTATTATAAAGCCACAGTGGTCAAAACAATGTGGTTCTGGCACAAAGACAGAAGAATTGACCAATGGAATCGAATCAAGAGTAGAGAAATAGACCACCAAATCTATGATCAACTGATCTACGACAAGGCTCCAAATCCATTGATATGGGACAAAATAGTCTTTTCAATAAACGGGTCTGGGAGAACTGGATATCAATAGCCAAAAGAGTGAAAGAGGACCCTTACCTTACACCCTATACAAAAACTAATTCAAATTGGATCAAACACCTAAATATAAGACCTAGCACTATAAAGCTTCCAGAAGAAAATGCAGGGAGACATCTCCAAGAACTAGTAATAGGAGGTAGCTTCCTAACCTTTACACCCAAAGCACAAGCAACAAAAGAAAAATAGATAAATGGGAACTCCTCAAAATCAAATGCTTCTGTACTGCAAAAGCTGTCAAAAAGGTGAAGAAGCAGCCAACTCAATAAGAAAATATTTGGAAATCACACATTGGACAAAGGTTTGATATCCTGTATACATAAAAAATCATACCACTCAACAACAAAAGAACAAACAACACCAACTATAATGGCTAAAGATATGAATAGGCACTTTTCTGAAGAGCAAAAACAGATGTCTCAAAAGCAGAAGAAAACATGCCCATTTTCATTAGCTATAAGTGAAAAGTAGATTAAGGCTACAATGAGATTACCACATCACATCTATAAGAATTGCTGCTGTTAAACCAACAGAAAATTATAAATGTTGGAGAGCATGTGGAGAAACTGGTGGGAATGTATAATAATATAGCTACTATGGAAGACAGTCTGGCGGTTCTTTAGGAAACTAAATATCGAATTGACCTGTGATCCAACAATAGCACTACTTAGTATTTACCCAGAAGAGCTGAAAGCAGTGACACAAACAGACATTTGCATACCGATGTTCACAGCAGTATTATTCACAATTGTTAAAAGATAGAAACAATCCAAGTGCACATCAACAGATGAGTGGATTAACAAAATGCATAGGATGGAATATTATGCAGTAGTAAGACGAAATGATGTCCGCAAGCACATGAGATGATGGATGAGTCCTGAAGACATATGCTGAGTGAAATAAGCCAGACACAAAAGGATAGATATTGTATGACTCCACTTTTATGACCGTGGTAAAGGTAAAATCAGAGGCTTATAATACAGAATATAGGGGACTTCGAGATAAATAGATGCTAGAGACAGGTGAACAGTTAGCTAATAAAGTTGAATTCAAATGTAAGGGAATAGATAGAAGTGAAGGTGGTTCTCTAGTGGGTCTATAAGTAATATTACCATATTGAAGGTGAACAAGATTGAAAGGGGTTATATAGAACAATGTGTCCCAATGACTAACACTAGAAATATGAATAAGTTCTTGCAAGACCTACTTCAAAGGAATGATTCTTATACAGAGTGTTTAAGTCCAGGGTACAGGGGGAAAAGTGATATTGTATGCTATGGGTTACATTTAACAGGAAAACATCAGCAGTACCACAGCCACCGCAGGGGTAAATGGGGGGTGGGACAAGAGTTGAGAGAGAGGGTTTAGATTTCCTATTTGGTGAGCGTATGTTTGTTGGTTATCTTTCTCTTGGGAACAGTGAAATTATCTAAAATTGACAGTGTTGATGGACTGTGGACTTTGGGCATTATACATGATGCCTAATAAATGCAGGTGGCTGAAGGATGCACTGACTGAAAAGTAGACTGGCGAATGATGGTGTATACATAGGATCGAATATTGTGCTGGTACAAAAAGGAATGAAGTGATGAGGCATGCAACAATGTGAATGAACCCGTGGGACACTTGGTAAGGCAAAATAAGCCAGAAACAAAAGAACAACAAGGGTATGGTCACCTTTAGAAAATGCTTATAAGAAAACAGGGTCCTAGACTGTAAATTTTCAGAGCAGATACATAAAGTCCAGAGTGGTGATTAATATCTCTGGATTTAGAGAGGCTGTTTTATATACGTAACCTGACATTTAGAGATAAGAACGAAGCCAAACAGGTTGGAGTTACAGTAACTCAGGACATAGAGGTAAGAAAGACAGTGTCTATATTTTAGAACCACACATACTCTTTGAGACCAATGGAAGAAACGTTTATTTGATCTGGAATTGAAATTTTCTGTAGTGCATAATGTAATTCAACATAACTGTATAGCTCATTTGAACAACTGAAACACAGGGAGCACAGAACAAAAAAGAGGCTCTTTAATCCTGTATGGATTACTGTGATGCCTGGAAACATCCTAGAGTATATTAAGCAGATAATCAAAAAGTATTGGCAAAGTCCCCTTGAGGGATGGGAGAAAAAATATGGAACTATTAACTTTACCATCAGGGAATCCCCTGTTACTGTGTCAAACTTTAGGGACACACAAATCAATAGGCCATGCCCTCAATCATAAGGCTTACTCTTGTGGAGTTTAGGTAGGTAGCAGAGAAGCTTACTACCTATAGGCTTGCCTAAGAGTAACTTCTGGAAGACCTCTTTTGTTGCTCAGAGGTGGCCTCAGTCTCTTTAAGTCCAACTCTGCAAGTGAAATCATTGCCCTCCCTCCTATGTGGGATGTATTAGTTAGGGTTCTCTAGAGAAACAGAATCAACAGCGAACACTTGCAAATATAAAATTTATAAAAGTGTCTCACGTGACCGCAGGAACACAGAGTCCAAAATCCACAGGGCAGGCTGCGAAGCCGACGACTCCGATAGAGAGTCTGGATGAACTCCACAGGAGAGGCTCACCAGCCAAAGCAGGAATGGAACCTGTCTCCTCTGCATTCTCCTTAAAAGGCTTTCCATGATTAGATTTAGCATCACTAATTGCAGAAGACACTCCCCTTTGGCTGATTACAAATGGAATCAGCTGTGGATGCAGCTTACATGATCATGACCTAAATCTATGAAATGTCCTCATTGCAACAGACAGGCCAGCGCTTCCCCAATCAGATAAACAAGTACCACAACTTGGCCAAGTTGACAGGTGTCCCTAACCATGACATGGGACATGACATGCAAGGATGAAAGTCCCCCTGTTGACATGGCAGATGACTCCCAGGGATGAATCCAAACCTGGCACTGTGGGATCAACAACTCCATCCTGACCAAAAGCGGAGAAAGAAGTGTAATTAATAAAATATGAGTGGTAGAAAGAGTTCAAATAGAGTTGAGAGGCTACTCTGGAGGTTGCTCTTACACAAGATTCAGGTAGACCTGGCTACCGATCATAACCTGCCACCCCCAACCAGGACCATTCCAGCCAATCCTAAAGAATACCTATGGCAATATATAAGATTCCACAAGGGTTCCAGGCACTAGGGTAACTTGCCAGAAACCTTCAACCACTAGGATTAGAGAGGAAATCACAGGGGAAATTAGGAAATATCTTGATACATATGAAAATGAAAATACTAAAATTTATGGGATGCAACAAAGACAGTGCTTAGACGGAAATGTATTGCTTTAAATGCTTACATTTAAAAAAAGACAAAACAGATTTCAAATCAGAAACCTAACCTCAAAACTGTAAAGACTAGAAAAAGAAGGGCAACTTAGAACCAAAGCAAGCAGAAGGAAAAACCTTTACCTAGATTGACAAAGAAAAAAAGAAAGAAGATAAGAATAACAAAATCAGATATGAAAAGGAGATAGTACTACCAAAGGTGTGGAAATAAAAAGATTCTATGAACAACTGTATACCAGTAAATTAGGTAACCTAGAAAAACTGGAAAAATCCTTAGAAACACAAACACTACCTACACTGACTCAAGAAGAAACAGAAGATCTCAACAAACCAATCACTAGTAAACAGTAATCAAAAACCTCTCAAAAAAGAAAACTGCAGGACTAGATGGCTTCACAGGTGAATTTACCAACCATTCCAAGAAGACAACTCGAATTCTCCTCAAACTCTTTTAAGAAAACTGAAGAGGGAGGGAACACACTCTAATTCATTCTAAAAGGCCAATATCAATCTCATATCAAGTCAAATAATGTAATCACAAAAAAATTGCAAATCAAAAACTCTTATGAGGGCGGTGCGATGGTGGCTCAGTGGCAGAATTCTTGCCTGTGATGCCAGAGACCCAGGTATGATTCCCGGTGACTGTCCATGAGAAAATAAATAAATAAATAAACTGTTATGAATATAGGTACAAAAATCATCCACAAAATACTAGCAAACTGAACCCAACAGCATATTAAAATAATTATGCACTATGATCAAATGGGATTTATGTCTGGTATGCAAGGGTGGTTCAACGTAAGAAAATCAATTAAAGTAATACACCATATTAATCAACTGAAGGAGGGAAAAACCCTCATGATTATCTCAACTGTTGCAGAAAAGGCATTTGACAAAATCTAGCACCCTTCTTAACAGAAATACTTAGAACACTAGGAAAAGAAGGAAATTTCCTCAACATGTTAAAGGGCATATATGAAAAACTCACAGCTCATATCCTACCTAATGGTGAAAGACTGAAAGCTTTCCCTCTTATCAGAAACAAGAAAAGGATGCCCACTGTCACCATTGTTATTCAACACTGTACTGGAAGTTCTTGCCAGGATAATTAGGCAAGAAAAAGAAATAAAAGCCATCCAAATTGGAAAGGAAGAAACAAAACCTCCCCTTTTTGCAGATGATATGATCCTATATACAGAAAATTCTGGAAAATTCACACAAAAACTATTACAGCTAAAAAATTAATTTAGCAAAGTGATGGGGTACAAGATCAACACCCAAAAATCAGTGCTTCTAAACACAAGCAATGAACAATCAGCAGAAGAAATCAAGAAATAAATTCCATTTACAATAGCAGCTAAAACTATCAAATATTCTAGGAATAAATCTAACCAAGGATATAGAGGACTTGTATACAGAAATCTACAAAATGTTGCTAAAAGAAATCAAAGAAGAACTAAAGGAAGCACATTACATGTTCAAGGACTAGAAGACTAAATATTAAGTTGTCAATCCTTTGGAAGGCAATTTATAGATTCAATGCAATCCCAATCAAATCTCCAACAACCTTCTTTGCAGAAATGGAGAAGCCAATCATCAAATATATATGGACGGGTAAGGGGACATGAATATCCAAAGCCATCTTTCTTCATTTCTTTCCCCCTTTTCAGTCAAGAAAACTTCCTCAATCCCACGATCCCAGGGCCAGGCTCATCCTTGGGAATTATTAAAGCCCAGATTCTTAACTACTAAATTATGTTGCTAAAATAAACCTCCAATTCTTAACCATGAAATTATGTTGCTCTTCAACAATCTTTCAATATACATTATATCTTTATTTTAAAGATAAGAAACACAAATCTCAGAGAGGTTAAATATGATTCACCATGGATTACATAAATGGCATACAAAGAGTTTGAAAGTGGGAGGGGCCAAGATGGTGGCTTAGCGATGTGCGCGTTTTAGTTCGTCCTCCAGAACAACTACTAGATAACCAGAAACAGTACAGAACAGCTACCGGAACCACGATAGTGACCGGACACACAGCGTGCCCAGGTCTGGAGCAGCTAGACCGACGGCAAGTCTCCAGAATCGTAAGTTCCCCAAAGCCGCGGCGGCCGGTGCCCGGTGCCCCTCCCCCATAGTCGGCTTCTCAGAGGGAAATGAAAGAGATTTACAGTAGCGGGGATTGAATCCAACCAAGCGCCAATTGTGGCATTAATAAACAAATTCTGATTACCAAAAATAGGCCCCCAGCTCACGCGAAACTGGGCAAGTCAGAAGTCGCTTATTGGGCTAACCGAAAAAGAGGAAAGGGGACAAAATGCGGGTTTTTGTGGCTGTTTCTACGGAGACTTGGCAGCCTCTGGATTCAGCGGCGGGACTTCTCGGGCTGCAACTGCCCCACGCATAGGCAGAAACAGACTGCTTTCAGGGCTGTCTCCCACCTGAACCTTCCCAGGGGAGGGGTGAAGCCCAACTTAGGTGGAATCCCTCTCTCAAGGAACTCAGACCCCAGGGCTAGGCAAATTGAAGCCATTAAAACCAGCCTACAACCTCTCCTCTGTCTCGACCACGCCCTCAGCAGGGAGAGCCTTCCAAAGTTAAAGTACCCACGACATCTTTTGCTGGTGGGACCCGCAGGCAGACAAGCGCCACATACTGGGCAGGATAAGAAAAACAGAGCCCAGAGACTTCACAGGAAATCTTTCAACCTGCCGGGTCTCACCCTCAGAAAACTGACGCAGGTGACTCCTTCCCCCTGATAGGAGGCCAGTTTAGTCTGGGAAAATCCGGCTGGTGTCAGTAATACCTATGTAGACCCTCCTCAGGGTAGGGAGGGAAAAGGCACCTTACAAACACGACAAGAAACAAGAAAACAAGAACTGAAAAATTACCCTCTGTTAAACAAAACTTAAGCTAGAGGCCCAGAAAAAGCTGAACTGAAGGTCAAAGAACAGATAGACAACAAACTCATCTAGCAACAAAACCCTAGGTAAGATAAGTGAAAGCAACCTCGAGAATAAACTAATTA